>FXXK01002631.1:0-40619 GCA_900184695.1 Betula pendula
TTTTTAGGGTTTAATCGCGGGTTCGGGTTATTTTTTTTCATATCCGCGCGGGTCAGGTTGGATTGCGGTTTTTTTTTTTGAAAATCGCGGGTACCCGACCCGACCTGTGATTTGTGATATACTATAAATATATTGATATGAATGAACATATTATAGATATAGAGTGTAAAAAAATTGGGCCCAAAATTATATTTTATTAGTATTATTATTTAAATGAGTATTGATTTTGATGAATGTG
Organism: Betula pendula; assembly: GCA_900184695.1. Lineage (NCBI taxonomy): Eukaryota > Viridiplantae > Streptophyta > Magnoliopsida > Fagales > Betulaceae > Betula > Betula pendula. The sequence continues at coordinate 239 of FXXK01002631.1, forward strand.
CTTTTAGGTCTATTTTTTAAATGGGTTTAGGTTTTTTTCATTTCATGAATTTGGTGTTGCAGGATTGATGACGAAAGGGTTGATAATGTGTTGGTTTGTTTTAGCAGGTATATTGGTATGAATGAATATATTATAGATATAGAATGTAGAAAAATTGGGCCCAAAATTAAACTTTATTCAGCAAAAATAAGTTTAGAGCACTTTTTTGACACAAAAAACCCAATTAAAATAAACTCAATCTGAGCCCAATAAGAATTCGGATTTATACCCGACCCGCACCCAAACCCGACCCGCACCGCAAACCCAAAACCCGGCAGGTTGCAATGGAAATATGCGGGTTGCGGGTTGAATTTTTTCAAACCCGCACCCCGCGGGTCGGGTATCGGATACCCGCGATACCTGACCCATGCTCACCCCTATTTGTAGGTATCTTTTTCACTGGACACCAAGATGGCACCTATCGACAACAGCTTCAATTCGACTACCAACATTGCCCCTCTCTCCATTATGATTCTCATTTCGGTGTGCAGTTGCAGTGAATCTCAAAGTTGTTCCGACTTTTGTTTGCCTTGGCGCCCAACCACTTTCACTAGCGGCCAATTTTTTTAGCGTTTGTGTCAAAAATCTATAGGGCTAGGCCATTTATTTGACTGATTTCCTTTTGTTTTAGGTTTTTCAGCATTGTTATGGTAGTATTGAAACTTATTGTTGGGCTGCCATCCTTTTTATGTGTTTTTATTTGTCATAATCTTTTCCTTTTTTTGTATTTTTATTGGTTATATTGAGGCCTTTTTTAAGAGGATGCCCTACATACTATATATATAGTATAGAATAAATAACTATATCTATATATACTATAAATATATATAGTATAAACATGACTCAAAATCATGATCTCGACCGAGTTAAACAATCTAAATGCTTAAATAAGTCAATCTGAAGTAAAATGATCAATCAAGTTATATATAAATTAACATGACTCAAAATCATGAATCTCGACCGAGTTAATACAATCTAGATGCTTAAATAATGCTCAATCTGAAGTAAAATGATCAATCAAGTTATATAATAAAATATATTGAATAGAAAAGGGAAAAGAAAAGTAAGGTTATATTATAATAATATTGCTCAGAAATTGGCAAGACTTTCATCTATGATTATATATATACATATATATGAAGTGGCTTTCTTCTTTTAATGATTAAACGAAAATAGTAGGATAGGGGAATAGGGGAATATAGGGTTGGCCTCCCATTGTGTTACTCCAAAGTGGCGATGAAGCTTTTGGGTAGACAATTATATATAGAGGCTAGTCGTAATTAATTAAAATAACAGGCTAGGAAGCCATGGGCTAGGCTTCATGGAAGAAACAAGATTGAGCATTTATACATCATTCACGTATATATACCTTTTGCTCACGTTGAAATCGGGGCGACCTCTATATGTTATTATTTCATGAGTGTCATCATGAATCCAACTTGTTCCTGCTTTTTCGTTGTCTACGTGCCAAGTTGCAAAAGAAATTTATTAGGGTTCAATCTTCTTCTTCTTCTTTTTTCAGTTCAATCTCATTAGAATATTTTAGAGATCTTTTCTTTGTTAAAGCAAGCATTGCCTCACAATATAGAATCTAAACTCTCTTGGAGGACCCAATTACCGACAACTCCTTCAAAAAAGAGTAGTTCACCGAAAATCACTAGAAAGACGGGTAGCCCAAGAGCCAAGGGTCTATTAGACCAACGGACTATGATTAGAACCCGAAAGGTCCAATGCATTACGGCTCAGACAACCCAACAAGGACACATACGTACTATTTTCTAAATACAATCCCAATAGGCGATCAGGAACCCGCCAACTCAGCTAACAGACTACTCATGCCATACACCCCCCTCCCCGCATTCATCCTTCTAAATGACCTAAACTTTCTAACGAACCTATAGGGAATCTCCATGTCAAAAATGAATTACTAGCGGGAGGCCCTAAAACCCTAGCCTATAGAAGGGACCAAGGGGATTGTCCTCCATGTATGCCTTTTTACCATTCCGTTATCCTGCCTTGTACGCATTGATTTGAGCGCTAGAGGGGTTCCGCCGGGTCCACCACCGGCCACCCTCTAACCTCCATTTCTTTCTTGCAACTCTTCCCTAGCTAGCAGCGTTCAGCCACTGTGTGAACACCTCTTAAAATTAAAGTCTACTATATCTTAAACCGCAAAGCTAACTAGAATCTAACTCTAAAATTCACTTTTTTTGGGGGGAGGGTTAAGATCGACCGCACCAACCACTCCTTTTGGTGACAATTGAGAGTGTTTCCCACCTCTCCATGCCTTGGCTCAGAAGAATCCAAGAGAGAGAGAGAGACAGAGAGAGAAAAGCAATTGACTTTTAGATTTCACAAAGGTTGACATTTTTACATAAAAGGGTAGGTTTCATTTCTTGAAAGAATCCAAAGCTTGAAAACACTCCTTCAAAGTAGGCTCTCTCTTTTATATATATTGATATATATAATTAATGGGCTTATGATGAGAGCTGAAGGAGGAGTCAATGGCTACACAGACTCCCTTGGTGTTTTCTTGTCTCCCCTGCCTAGATTATGATCATGCAGCCCTTTGCTTCCATCTCTTTTTCTTCCTTTTTAGAAAAGAGGAGGGGTGCACAAAACAGGGGATCTGGGACAACGATACCCCACCATTGGGGCAGGTCACTCAGCCTTGTTTCCCATATCACATTGCGTGATTTTGAAAAATTTACAGTGTGGTGGAAGTCCCTTTCCAGCCCCGTTTGAGGGACCCCATTTTCTCATGCACCAAAAGATTGTTATACAAAAACCCAACCACGTTTCTCACTCTCCAATATTTGTGTGCCTTTGCTTCCATTTCACATCTCCCTCTCTCTCTCTCTCTCTCTCTCTCTCTCCATGCATGATATATAGGAGGTGTAAAGGTAGTAGAGATGGATAAAAAGGAAAAATCTTGATATCTTTGCTGTTAATTATGGCGCAATATAAACATAATACTTGCTATGATTAGGAGTGGTATTAAAGTATACGAATTTCATTTGTCAAAACCTTACAAAAGGGAAGGAAAAGATTAGCAGGACATTAATTAGTAAGCATTAATCAGTCTTCAAGTACATGACATGCATCCCATGCATTCTTTTCTTTTCTTCTCATATGAGTATGATGGACAAACCGACAATCGCACATCCCATGCATACTTTGTGGTCACCACAAAGTAGCCAGAGCACCACTTTTTTTTAAAAGGAAACTTCATTTAGGCACCTCAAACTTCGACCCATTTTGACATATTTTTGAACTTTAATTTATCTCACTTTAACCCCTCATACTTTTAATATATCTTATTTAGCCCCTATCTGTCTGCTTTTACCGTTAAATCATGTTAAAATTTTTAAAATATTAATGCATTTTTTTTTAAAAAAAAAAAATCTAAAAAATCTAAAATGAAAGGTATTTTGAAAATTTTTGCATCCCTCCGTTAGGATTTAACGGAAAATCTTGACGGAGGAAGGTTAAATGAGATATGTTGAAAGTATAAGAGGTCAAAGTGAGAGAAATCAAAATTCAGGAGGCATGTCAAAACAGGTGAAAGTTTGGAGGCTTAAGTGAAGTTTTCCTTTTTAATTTCATCATTTTTTTTAAAATGTTTTGGGCTTACTTTTTTTTTAAAGAATGTTTGGGTTTTGAGAAGAGTTTTGTAATTTATTTTGAAAAGTGTGTTGGTTGTAGGGCCTACATCTGAAAATTCGTTTGGTTAACCAGTTTTAAGAAAAATTTTCAGTGTTTGAGAAGTAAACATAGTTTTCTAGCAGTTTACCAACACAAGCCCTGAATTTTTGATAAACATATACTCTATCGGATCATGCTAACAACATTGTTGTCCTATCTATGACAATTTGGAAATTCGAAGACAAATTGCATATATTCGTTTTCAGAATGTTGGGGTGTCTTTTCTGTTTTGTTCCTTTGTAGTTGTATGTAAAATAGACATCAGATAAACTATTTCTTTGCTTTTCTATCTTAGGAAAAAGATAAACTACTTCTTTGAATTGATCATATGCGGTCTTTGGTTATATAGGATTCAGCTTACGTGTTGTACTACAGCGCGTGTGCTGCAAAAAAATAAAGAGCCCAAATCCAACAAAAAGTCTGAAGTGTTAATCTGGGTCTTTTATTTTTTTACAGCAAAAATTACGGCACGTAAGCTGAATCCGATTATATAAGCATAGCCGCTCTCGTTGTTAGAATCTATAGGTTTTCTTTATACTTAAATTGTGTTATTTCCTTACATGATACCCTTATCAGAATCTGATCATGTAATCATGTAGAATTTTCATCGAATTATCAATTAAGTTAATAAGATCAAGATGTAGCCCTATAGGGTAATTTTTAGTGGCAAACATAAACCTCTAAGGCCCAACAATCCCAAAAATCTGTGTTCTCTTTCTCCTGCTTTCGTTTTCCTGTATTTAACGTTACTTAATATTTTAATATATTTTACATAGTATCAAAGTGATTTTTCTTTGGCCTTCAATAATTTGTTGGTAAGCTTCCTCTCATCGCTTCACGTTTCCTTCTCAGTTTGAGTGTCTTTGGGTACTATTTTACATAAAACAATAATACCCAAAACTTCTACTCATCTCAATCTAAACTGTGTAGGTAGAAACGAAGTCGTTCCAACCGGTCACGTGCCCTTAAAAGAGTCATCTCCGCTTTCCACCCATTTCATGCTTAGTGTGCAACTCTTATAGGTATTGTTAAACCCACCCGGGTCACGCGCCAAAAGCAAACTTCAAAACTTCTCACGTGCAACGCGTTACAAGTGTGCATCAAATGCTCAAATTATCCAATCTAATAAACAGCCCAAATGGGCTCAGCAACAACCACTTGAGGCCATCATATTGGACAACCTTTCCTGCCATCACCGGCGGTCCTTGTGCTTAGTTTTTTTTTTGTTTTTTTTTTTTTTTCAAAAAAAGATGGATAATTCATTGAGCCAACACGGCACAAGTTTGAGGGAATGTTAGAATCCATAGAATTTCTTTTTCTATACTTAAATTGTATCATTTCCTTGTTAGATGATATTTAAAATGTGATCATGTAAGAATCTAATTATTATTATTGGATTTACACTCCTTATATTGTACATCTATATGGACTATAAACGTGTATCTTCTCATTGTATTATCAATCAAGTCAATAAGATTCCCATAGAAAAAAAGAAAAAAAGAAAAAGTCAATAAGATTAAGATGTCTTAACAAGAAACTTCCTAGTGATAAATGTAGGCTGAACTAATATCATATTTACTAGTGCCAATCACACATGAAAACTTCAAATGTAGTCATAAAAATCATGCATGAAACTTCATTTTCACTGCTAAAACTAACAAATGTGATTCATATTACCAACTCAAATGTACGTTCAACATTTTATATGATTTATAATTATTTCACTACTTTTCTATACATATGGATTGATGATTCGAGCTGAGATCTTCTTCAATTTTCTAGTTTTTTATTTTATATTAAGAAAACAATGTTGCTGTACGTGAAATCATCTGAGATAAAGTTTAAACAAAGAATGAACAGAAAAAGTTTGGTATTAGTGAGACTAGCGTAACAATAATTGATAGAATAGGACAGAAGTTACTGTAAAATGTGGTGTAAGAGTAATCTTCAAGTCTAGTAAACATTTGCTAATACTTTTTCTTTGAATCAGGCATAAGTAGTATTCAGTGGGGTTAGCTTTTTTTTTTTTTTTTTTTTTTTTTCTTGATTTGACTGACAGACAGGTGAAAACAATGTAGAAGAAAATGTGGGTTTAAAGTAGCATCATTGGGGAAGAGAATATAATACAATATAAAAGAACACGAGTGCATGTCCAAAAAGTCCTCTTATTCCATCACCAACCAACTTGAGGTAAGAGGTGAGAAAAAAAAAAAAAAAAAAAACATGCAGTTTCCAATAAGACAAATGTAAACGACGTTAGAATTTAAGACAAAAAATGGAATGATTTCACGGTAGAAACATTGGGAATCAGATAATGTAAGATAAAAGAAATAAGTTAATAGTGGTACGTTGAAATTTGAGAACCCAACCAACCCCGTCTTTGTCGAATAGATAATTGAGGAATATCATCATGTTTGAATGGCCCAAATAAATCATTGATAAATAGTCAACACAAAAGGCAATCTTTTTGACTTCATTTCAATTTCTTAGTTCTATTTATTATTCCCCACTAATTGCTTAATTAGAGAGGAATGAAATCACATGGGAGATAATAACTAAATCCATGGGCTGCGCCGCTCCAATTATGATCCCCCTCAACCAAATGATATATAATATTCGGCTGAGCCTAATTTTAGATTAAGTTAATTTTTGTTTTTTTTTTAGGTTAATGTCATCCTGTCACCTTTCTTTCTTTTCTTGTTTTTTCTACTCAACCAAACAAAGGATGGATATTTGTGCGCACGTATTACATATGGAGATGCTATTCTTGGCTCCATCTCCAAGAAAGTTGTTCAAATACGACACGATTCTGTTGTAGTTGTACAATTATGATGTTATTTACAATGAATATGATTGCTTTTGCTTTGCATAATTCTTTTCTCAAGGCCGCAACAAATTATTTCTAAATATTTTCCTAACGTTATTGAATATTTCAAAGATGCAGAGAAGCGAGTAATTATTGAAGTTAGGGCAATCCCAGCTCCTATGAATGCCATGCAACTTAGTACAAATACATACAATCGCCTGCATAGACTCAACACCAATTCCAATTAAACCATTCTAACTTATTCTCCCACCTGAAACATAACCAAACCAAACAATCGACAGGAATCATATTTTGTGTTAGAAAGTCCTGAACTCGCCACATGTTTAAGTGCAAAGAAATGCTCACACAGTAGACATAACCATCACTCTCGAAGGGCTCGAAAAAAAAGAAGCTAAGCCTAAAAAGAAATCCATTGAGGAGAAGATAAAAGAGTCGCTGCTTCAATAATACTATTTTCTAGGACCTCCCTACAAATTCACTACGGGATAACCTATACATGATCCTGAATTCTAAGTTTAGATCTAGAAGCAATACTGAGACCCTTGCAGCTGGTACGGAACCTTGGTTTAATGGACATCGTTGATGAATAACCGGTTTGTGCCAGCATTTTGTACACTTTGTCATTGCTTCCAAATTCAGGATGTGCCATCCGAGGAAGCAATATCACTTTTATCAGAGTTCAGATTGATTGTGGACTGCGATTTGTCACCTGCTGACACCTCATTCTGTTCGTTCTCATTTTTCTTCGAATTGACAAACCGACCCCCACATCCCCTAGCTCTTCTGAGTGCATGCAAATGTCGAGATTCATGCAAATATGGCTGCAAAATTAGTCTCGAGTAATGAGTGAGAAATCAACTTATACTAAATCAACAATATTGAATTGAGAAACAATGCAGCCCCACGGATCTTTATTTTACTTTGTACCCAATGAAGCAGACTCACCACAATGTTGCATATAAGAGGCAATATATTTGTGGCTTATAACGTACCTTCCGAGACTTGACAGCTTTATTTTCTGATTCAGCTTTTGCACGCGACTGTCGACGTCGCATGATGCCATGATATTGTTTTGCATTCACAAATACAGGTTCCTCAACTGCATCTGATGGCAAAGGAACCCCGGCTTGCTGAATCCCCATCAACTGAAGATGGACCTGAGACAAGTAATTATCCAATAATTGTAACATAAATGGTCATAAGCAATGTGTAGTCTCAACATGCACAATTACCATATGTCATAAAGAATTAGAAAAATCAATATATGGCGTTTTTAGGTAAAAGTATCAACATATGGCATTAAAGAGAGCATACCATTGGTTGCCCACCATAGGGCTGTGGAGGATACGGCTGTGCATCATAGGGAGCAAAGATGCTTCTATAATAAGGATCTGGATACGGGTAAGCCGCGGGTGCCTTCAACAGACAAGCCAAAAGGTAATTAACTAAATATGTCACAGTTCCAAATTTAAATATGAAAAGCGGGAGGTGAGAGAGAAACCATAGTCATTCTAGTAACTAGTTCAGTAGTAGAACTTCAATAAGAACTATAGCCATCAGTTCAATTGTAATAATCTTAGAATGAACAAGAGAAGTCCAGAACTCATACTACTATGAAAGAAAGGAAGGAGGGGGAATGGGGTCTACCACGCAATCTACAATTACCTAAAAAGGAAAGTTTCCTAAGTCTATTGTTATTCATTCACAATCTGTATTGATCAATCATGTGATACTGTTGTTACAAACATATGAGTTAATGACTTTCTAAAGTTAATGACAGTAACCAGATGAAGAAATGACTACAGAAGATACTAGTTGAATATTTGATTTCCCCCCTCGATTTTCAGTTACAATTCCATAATTTTTGAGAAGCTGCAACTTCCAATGATATTAAATATCCTAAAATGAGAAGGAATAAAATATCACCAGCTTCAGTCAATCTCTCTGCACAAGAGGTTGAATTCTATAAGTTAACAGTTTTTTTTCACTACAAAATATTATTTAAATAAAACAAGCGCACCCTTATACTGGAAACATACAACAGAAGTGCAAAAAATTAAGATCTAAAGTTACCAAGCTCCAAAAAATCCAAAAAAGAAGAACAGTAGTTTCTATCAACCAATCAAACATCATCTGAAAAACAGCATCAGACTTCATCACTGAGAGTTCCATGTATTCAAATCCTTGCATATCACTGAGACATTATGGGGGTGCTTTCCATAATTACTCTAGTACCATTCTTACTAAAGCTACCTTTCCAACTGGCCAAACAACTCTATATCGAACTTCAGCGTCACCCATGCAACCCCAAACAAAGGGAAAACAAGTGATCATAACTCTCGCACAATGACTCAATGATGCAGAAGATGATTTACAAACTCTCCACTTGATTTAAGAATGCAGCACCAACGCACTAAAATCTTTCACCACTTTCTTTTACGATTATCCAAATTCAAGATTTGTTCCCTCACTGTGGTCCAAAAGAACCAAGCCACCTTTCTCAGGGCATTGACCCTGCCAAATATTCCTCCATAGAAAGCTTCCCCTTAAGCCTTCTCTCAGAGCCCCATAATGCAATTTTACCTCAAACTTACTCCTCGACAAACTCCATCACACCCTTTCATTGCACTCCCTATTCCCGTTAACAGAAAATAATAACCTCATAAACTGCTCCAGCGACTCAAGTTCCCAATCCTGTGCAGCCCTCAATCCCCCACCCCAACTATGAAGCTAATAAATTCGGAGAATTCCTCCCTAACGTTCCTAATGCTATTCAACAAACTTATCCCAATGCATCCCTAACTACCTATTACTAAGCAGATTTGATTTGATCTTAAGTGAGCTTTTTCTAGAGGAATGAATAAAAACCTGTGACACTGCAATCTTACAGTTATCTAAAAACGATAATGCATTAGTTATCTAATAAAGATAATGCATCTGACGATTCATATAGAGTGAAAGAGAGACCTAAAACAACGTCTCTCCATTTGCTCAAAGAATCTATCATCTTGTTTGTCCAAGATGAAATTGCAACATGACTACAAAGAGTAACAGAGATTAATCAATGCAACAAGACTTTGTCCTTCCTCTAGTTTCATTTCATAAGTAATTACAAACAAAGAGACACATAATAAAATAACTCCTTATACCTTTTTTTTATGATGTAATAAAATAGGACTGGCCAGAAAGATAATTTGAAGAAAAAATAAGGTTTCAATAAAGTCAAAATAATAGCTTGATGGATTCCACATCATCATTATTCACCAATTAGAAGAAACAATAAAATAAGCCTATGCTTCTTACTAGTTGGAATATAATCCGTTCTCACAAGTTGTGAAAGATAAAGGATCAAAGTCACCCTCGAAGCAAGATTGTAGTGATTTAAATTCTTGTCTGGATTGGATTCAGGTAGGGACTTACGCTGTTTTGGGATTGGATTCGGGTATAAGCATGGATTGTGCGGTGTAGGAACGAGCTCCAGAGGGGCTGATGGCAACCCGAATGCTTCGCCGGTGGGTTCTGGAGCAGATGCCGTGTAGTTATATGATAAGGTAAAGGGATTTTGGAGGTTGATGGTGTTAGCTTTGCCGCTGGTGGTGCTCTGTCTAAGGTCTTGCTGGAGGACAACCAGTCACAACACCATGTGAAATCTTCAAGCTCAGATTTCACCAGCGATCATGTACAGACAATAATTCTCAGGTTTGACCACCAGTCATGAGTTATGTCGATTTCTTTGTTAATGGTTCTGCTTGCTCTGGAAGTTCATCGAATTTGGCCAAGAAGTCAGTGCCTGGAGATGATCCAAACACCAAGGGTAACCTATTAGGTTTCGGTGGCTTTAAGACAGAAAAGAAGTCAGCACTATTGGATAGCTCCGTTAATGAGAAGGGTCACTCAAATAAGAAAAAGGAAAGCGGGCTAAAGGCCAGGGTGGGTGAAGCAAGTTGTTTTGGTGGCAAAGATTCTTCTAGTCTGGATGGGCTTGATGTGTGTTCTGCAAAAAGGAATGGTATAGCAGGTTCGGAATTGGTATTATGCATTAGGGAAGAACGCTTTGTTTGTGAGCCCCTGAGCTGTTGTCCCCCAATGGCTTCTAGTTGGGTACTGCAGAAGGTGAAGGACATTTGCCATTTTGTTGGGCCATCTTGTGAGGAGTTTGACGGGAAATTATTGGCCTTGCTTACTGCCACTGCAACGAGTCATAACCAAAAGGGTTGGGCCATCTTGTGAGGAGTTTGACGGGAAATTATTGGCCTTGCTTACTGCCACTGCAACGAGTCATAACCAAAAGGGGCGGGCTTTCAACTCCAAATCAGCCATTAGAAGTAATAGAGAATTGAAAAGATTATCCTATTCGATCAATTATGATTCTACAGGTGGATGTTCAAGCCATAGCAGGGTGAAGGGCAGGGGTATCTCGGTTTATCCATGAAGCCTAAATTGCTGTCATGCATGTAAGTAAGAGAGTTAAATGAGGGAGAGAAACGACTTGAGTTAGAAATTTGCTCGGAGAGTGGAAAGCAGATGTTATATGTCTTATAGTATTGTGTGTAGTTTATGGGGGTATAGTCATGTAGACTGGTGCTGTTTAGAATCTAAGGGGGCTTCTGGTGGTAATTTGCTTATATGCGATAGGAGGGTGGTGGAGAAAATCGAAGAGTGTGTGGGTGCGTTCTCGGTTGCCGTTTCTTTCAGAAATGTTGAATATCAATTTTCTTGGACTTTTGCGGGTGTTTATGACCTAAATGCCAATGGTGATAGAAGGTTTTAATGGGATGAATTGGTTGGTTTGTTAAGTTGATGGGACTTACACTAGCGCATTGGGGGGACGGGGGGACGGGGGGGAGGATTTTAATGTCACTCGTTTTCCTAATGAGAGATCGGGTGAAGCTCGTTTTTGTCCAGCTACATGTTGGAGTTTTCCGATTTCATTTCTGAGCAGAGGCTCTTGGACATTCCTCTTTCAGGCGGCTTTCTTACATGGTCTAGCAACAGGGACACTCCCTCCAGGTCAAGAATTGATAGATTCATTGTTTTCCTGGATTGGGAATCCCAGTTCCCTGGTTTGCTCCATAAGAGGTTACCTAGATTGTGCTCAGATAATTTTCCTACTCTTCTCGATTGCGGAAGCCTTCCTAGAGTAAGAAGATATTTCAAGTTCGAGAACCTGGCTAAAATCATAAGGTTTTGTAGATAGGGTGAATTGTGGTGGACCCCTTATCACTTTCAGGGTTCTCCAAGTCACATTCTAGCTCGCAAACGTAAGGCTTTAAAAGCTTATTTACAAGCTTGGAATGAGGGAGGTGTTTGGCAATATAGAGAGAAAGTAACAACTTCTTTTGGATGATTTACTAGTTCTTGAAGGTTTGGAGGAAGAGAAAGGTTTAAATGAGGAGATAATGAGGAAGGCTTCAGTTATTAATGAATTGGAGAGGACAAAACTATTTTGAAGAAGGTGAGTTGGAGGCAAAAATTGAGGGCACTATGGTTAAGAGAGGGTGACAAGTGTACAAAGTTCTTTCATCAAGTGGCCAATTCAAATAAAAGAAATAATTCTATTGGGCAGCTAGTGGTTAATGGTACAGTTTGCTCATATCAAATTGGGATCAGAGAACACATTGTGCAGTTCTACAATAGCTTGTTTACCGAGCGATACAGTTGGCAGCCCAAGTTTGATGGCCACACGTTTGATTCCATTAGGGGGGAGGAGACCATTTGGTTGGAGAGACCTTTCGAGTAAAATGAGGCCTTTGAGGTGATGAAGGCCCTTAACTGTGAAAAAGCTTCAAGTCCCAATGGTTTTATTATAGGTTTCTTCCAAGCTTGTTGGGAGGTGCTTAAAGTAGATACCATGAATGTCTTCCATGATTTTCACACTAGAGGTATGTTTGAAAAACCTCAATACCACCTTCATTTCTCTTATTCCAAATAAACCAGGGGTTGTTGACATTTAAGGATTTTCATTCTATTAGCTTCATGGGTAAAAGTGTACAAAATTGTTGCCAAAGTTTTTTTTTTTGATAACTAATGAAAATATTTTTTTAAAAAAACGTAAGGCACCCCTAAGTACACAAGCAATATGCATAGGAAACACCTAACAAATCCCCCCACCCCCCAACAAAAAAAAAAACAAGAACCCACAAAACCCGAAAAGCCCTCAACCCACAACACACCAAAAACCCTCTAACCCAAAACCCACATGAAGCACTCAACACTACATGACGTGAGCCTTGCCTTTCCCATGCCCAGAGGACGCACATGCAATGTCATAGTCTATGGAACATTCCAAGTTCAATAGCTCCCTTCTACCTCTAATCTTAGAATGCACACCTTTTACCTCCTAAGTATGATCCTCTTCAATGGAGGACAAGATCGCCAAAGTCGTATCCTCAAACCCCTCACACAAGACCCCCACCATAGGACAAACATCCTTAGCACAACCCAAAGCCCAATCCAAGGGCATAGCCGAGGAAAAACACCCAAAGGGTAAGGAAAATCTCCATCCTCCTCATCCCAAAAACCGTCTCCCTGATCCCACACCACCAACTCCAAAGACGAACCAAAACCAACGACCACTTTTGAGATTAAATCAGACTTGTCAACCTGAAATCATCACCCTTGTCAGTAGTCAAAGTGACGACAGAACAACCACCGAAAGGAAAGGGAAAAGTCCCTTCCTCCCCATCTTCCTTTACAACCAGAGTTGACGATGAAGCAACCGACATATGGGTTGAGGCTTTACTTGCACTGCGAAACTCAGCCCGAGAAACCCCCACCGAAGAAAACCCCTCACCAAAGGAGATTTTCGAACATCTACCTTCATAGAGGCTATAATCATACCATAAGGCTCTGGCACGATGACAACAGAAAGCAGCACCGATGGCACAACAAACACTGACTTTGCCTCAGCAATCAAACTATCCTACATCTCCATGAATCGACTATCCTTGGTTTTACGATTATAGCACTTCACTGGCTTAGTCGTCAACGATATTAGGGGAACCAAACCAACCAGCCCAAGACCTACCGACAAAAGTGGTGGCAGAAAGGTTTTGCTCTCAAACTGAACCACCATGGAAGGCTAAGCCACAGGCTCTATCAAAGAAGCCAGAGGAGCAAGGCCTGGGACGGGAACTGCTTCCACCGCCAGCATCTAGAGAAAGATTTGAGAATCCCCACCATCAATATATGTCCTCACCAGAGGAGACCCAAGCTGCCAGCGGTCACAACACATGGTTGTAGGTTGAGTAACGGGCTCTGACGTAGACGCCAAAGACACAGAGATTGAGCACTAGAGAGATCCCATTGCCTGAACCGGAACCAAGACCAGCCCCAAGCACAACAGTGCCTCTACCGCCATCGCATTGGGCTGCTTCCTCCGCCGAGCTGAGGATCTTGGATCTCCACGACCCGAATGGGAGACAATGCTCAAGTCCAGACCTATCTTTAGAGTCCTCTTGGGAATGGATTGCTTGTGGGCCAACGACTTCACCAGTGGGTCAAAACGCAAAATGGATCCCGCGCCCAAACCCAAGTAGGGGCAGAATTTAACCCAAAAGGCTTCGCAACAGAACCCAAACCTGGAGAGGGTTTGGGTTTAAATTTAAAATGACTTGGGCCTAAGCTTAAACTTAGGGGCCTATGATTTACTCCCTATATGCCGCCCAAATAAAATGGGCTTACTCAACCCAAAATTATTGCAGCCCAAAAACTCCAACCCTTCTAGAAGAATCCGAAAAGCCCTATCCACCTCAGCTTTCACCTTCAGAAGGTGAGTCTTCCAGCTAACAAAGTTGCCAAAGTTCTTGCTAACAAGTTTTTTTTTTTATGAGTAAGAGAAAAATATTAAAGGCGCAGCCCTGGTACACAGGAAGTATACAAAGAACCCCCTAAGAAGGGGAAGAGAAATGTACAAGAAAATCATTAAAGCTTAAAACAACAGGAGCTAAATAAGCAAAAGTCCAAGAATACAGAGAATGAAAAAAGAAGGACTTGAGCTCCTCAATCGATCCCTCTTTGTCTTCGAAGGTGCGATCATTTCGCTCTTTCCACAAGCACCACATGAGACAAGAGGGCACCATCTTCCACACAACTGCACTCCGGGAGCGACCTCCAGTCCACCAACAGGCAAACAAATCAATCACTCTAAGAGGCATAACCCAAGATAATCCAAAACGGCTGAAGATGGTGTTCCATAGGACACTGGCAACCTCACAATGAAGAAGAAGATGATCCACAGATTCTTCATGTCTTTTGCACATACAGCATCTGTTAATTACGATGACATGCCTTCTTGCTAACAAGTTGAAAATGGTAGTGGAGAAGATCATTTCTAAGCCTTGGAATGCTTTCATCAAGGGTAAACAGATTCTAGGCTATGTTCTTACTGCCAACGAGTGCCTTGATAGCAGGATTAGACCTATGGAACCAGGAATGCTGTGCAAGTTGGATATTGAAAAGGCTTATGACCATGTCAATTGAGATTTTCTCTTGTATATGTTGTGGAGATGCGATTTTGGGAAAAGATAGTGTAAATGGATAGCATATTGTATTTCCTCCATGCAATTTTATGTATTGATGAATGGCACTCCGATGAGTTTCTTTAGTAGCTCCCATCGCCCGAGACAATGAGACCCATTATCTCCTTTTCAATTCATTATTGTTATGGAGGCATTAAATAAAATGATTTCTACTTTAGTGAATGGGGGTCTTTTATCAAGCTTCACAGTGGGACCTAGGATGGTGATATCAACATTTTTCACATTTTGTTTGTGAATGACACCTTGACATTTAGCGAGACAAATCCACATCATCTACGCAACTTGCGTTGTTTGTTTTAATGCTTTGAAGCGGTTTCAAGTTTTGAGGAGTAATCTGGCTAAATTAGAGTTGGTCCTAGTTGGCAATGTAAGCAATGTTGAAGGTCTAGCTAGAATTTTGGGTTGCAGGGTTTTTCTTTGCCAATAAAATACCTGTCTTCCCTTGAGAGCCTTGTTTAGGACCAAATCTATTTGGGATATTATTGAGAAGATAAAGCGTTGTTTGGTTGGATGAAAGATGAAGTACTTGTCAAAGGGTGAGAGAGTTACACTGATTAAAAGCACTTTACCTAATTTGCCTACTTCATGTCTCTTTTTCCCCTCCCGATTAGTGTTGCCAATCGCATAGAAAAATTGCGGCGGGATTTTTTGTGGGGTGATATGGGCGAAGAGTTCAAATTACACTTGGTTAGCTAGACTAAGGAGTGTACTCCCATCTTTGAATGAGGTTAGGCGTTCAGAATATACTAGTGTTCAACCAAACTCTTTTGAGGAAGTGGCATTGGTGCTATATTCATGAGAGAGAGGTCTAATGGAGGGTGGTTATGGATTCTAAATATACCAGTGCATAGAGTGGGTGGTGTTCAAATGACGTCCATGGGTCGTATGAGGTAGGGCTTTGGAAAAATATCAAGAGGGGCTGGGGGAGCTTCATAGACATACCAGTTTCGAGGTGGGTGACGGCTCCAAAATTCGATTCTAGCATGACATATGGTATGAGAATCAAGCCCTTAAGACCATTAGACTTGTTTAGTATTGCCCATTTTAAGGAAGCTGCAATGGCAGACCAACTCATCAATGGAATATTAACTTTTTCAGAGCGGCTCACGAATGAGGGTGGATCTCTTTACCTCGTTCTTTACTTTGTTCTATTCCGTCAAAGTGAGACGGGGTGGTGAAGAGAAAGTTTGTTGGGTACCTTCCAAGAGAGGATTATTCGATGTTAGATCATACTACAATGTTCATGTTCCCCATGATAGTACTCCTTCCCCTTGGAGGAGTACTTGGCCGAATAAATTTCTATTGAGAGTAGCATTCTTTGCTTGGTCAGACGCATTAGGGAAGATCCTCACCAGAGACAATCTAAGTAAACGACATGTCATTGTGGTTGAATGGTACTACCTGTGTAAGAAAAAGGAGGAGTCAGTGGATCATCTTCTACTCCATTGTGAGATTTTCAGTGCTTTTTGGAATACTATCTTCAGCAGTGTAGAGTTGGCTTGGATTGTGCCAAGTCAGGTGGTAGATCCCTTCATTTGTTGAAGAGCTAGGTGGTAGGTTTCAGCTTGATGCAATTTGGAAGATGATAGCACCCTACCTTATGCGATATCTTTGAAAGGAAAGAAATTATCGAAGCTTTAAGAATCGTGAGAGGACATTGGTGGAATTAAAGGCTTTATTCTTTAAGACTCTTTTTCATTGGAATGCAGCCATTGGTTTTAATATTTCAAGCTTTCATGAGTTTTTAGATATTTTTTCTATTTCTAGTTAGGTGTCCATTTGTATATTTCCTATGTACTTGAGTTGCGCATTTGCACTTTTTGATGAATTTGCAATTACTTATTAAAAAAAAAAAATCCTATTTGACTGTGTAACCCCAACACCCAGACATCACCTTTAAAACAAATGGTGCTTCCTACAGCTACCAACTCTCTACCACCAGAGCATCAGTCAAAGAAAACCTCTGAGACCAGTACATATTCTAACAATCAACCACCATTACTGTGACTATACATTCATACATATATAAACAAATCAATAAAATGGGACAATGAAGGACTGGTGCTTGCACTCAATAAAAGCACGAACCCCAACCCCCCCCCAAAAAAAAGAAGATGAAAGCAAAACAATAACCTAAGAAGAGGAAATGTTAAAGCAAGTCACAAGCGTTTTCACCTTTAATCTAGTACTCCCAATCGGTCACCAACACATCATATCCTCTCTAACACTAGATACGTGAAAGATGACACTTTGCCTTGGTATGGCAAGGATGAGACAAATGCAGCCGGATTGCTCATCATATGATGGGTAGCCCCAATGTAAATGTTAAAAAACAATAAACATTAAGAGCATAGAAAATCTATCCACAGCCTCCATTTTCCAATCACTGATAGTCCTATAGAATCTTGGACTCCAGTGCAACATCCCAGCTGACCAATCCATATTGCTACTGTTGCTCTCTTGCTAAGAACAAAAGAATACAGGTGAACCAGCATATCCTTCAATCGGAGCTCAAACATAAATGATAACAGCAATTGCTGGCCACATCAAACCTTCACCACTTCAAAACTAATTCTATTTTCACCTAAATTATCCACAATAAAAGTTAGTTTTTCCCTTTACCTAATTTATAGTTCTATTTATATCCTTGGATTTTATATTTTTCTTTCTCACTATAAGCATTGATAGCCAGGTACCATGCTGCTGAATATGGGCAAGAATTGTGTATTGGTGGTTCTAGTACCCAAGAAACAAGCAGTCTGTTTCATAATTAACCTTCTCTCTCAATCTATTTGTGGTTTTTCTTTTCCTTTTATTTTTGGGTTTGAATGATTAGCCTGCGTTTGCAACTCACCACATACAATATCTTTTCCCGATATGTGCTTTCAGACTTCTTGACTGCTGTGTTCTCATTGCTACTCCAAATTCTGAATGAGAATCATCTTGAGTCTACTAAGGAAGATATCCACAAATTAATTAACATCAAATAATTAATGCATCAAGAGATCCTTTTTCAGGCATATGGTTTAACACATTCAATATGAAGTAGGGAAAAAAAGAGAGAAAAAAAAAAAAAAAAAAGTATCAAAATCAAAATATACACTATCCTGACCACATAACCATACAAATTTCATTCATTTCCTAGGGAGTTTGACAGTAACATTTCTTTTGTAATGGACGTACCAAAAAGCTTTGCAATGAGGATTATATAACTCATGTTCCAAAGAGTAAGAAAATAAGAAATCTCAGTATAACGAAATCCTCACTTGATCAGACCAAGAACAAACTGACTGCAGTACTGAAATAATTACCAGGTATCCAAATGTTTAGAAAAACAACATTGAGGAAGACACTTGGTTGTCATTGGTAGGATATCAGGAACAAATAAGATTCCTACGAATATTTGGAACTTAATTAGAAGATTGTAGTAGGGAAGCAGGTTTTGAGGTAAAGATGTTGATACAAGGTAGGGGATTGGGATCCTTTAGGGATCTAACGAAGACTGTTTATGACAATACAGTTGGCAGATGGAGTCCAAAGTTATGTCCAGATTACTCCCCCCCCCCCCCCCCCCCCAAAAAAAAAAGGTAAAGATTCAGCAATATACATAGCAAACAAATTATTTGATTGACAAAAACATTCAAAAAAGATGTAAGTGAAATAAGTTAAAAATAACATGAAACTTTAAAAGTGGACTTCAAAGATAGTACCACAGCATGTCCTGCTCCAAGCTGCGGAGGTGTTGGATACTGAGCATTTGGAGTAGTGATACCAGAAAGAGACATTCCAGTTGCATGAATCTGAGATTCTGAATGCTTTTGCTGTTCATCAGCTTCACTATTATCTGGACAATCATTGGTTTACAATACATAAATATTTTATGAAAAGTTATAAAAAAAAAATTAAAACAAAAATGAGTATTTGAAGACCACGAAGAAACTAGTAACTAGTAAAACAAAGATTAAAGGCATCAAGTTTTACAATTGAAGTGAGAAACTCCAGTATTAAGAAATCAGACAGGTGAGTCAACTTTTACATGGAGACAAAGAAAGTTGTCAGTTTTTCAACATTGATAATTATCACAGCACAAGGAGCTAATACACTGAAGCAGACAAAAAGAACACCAGAAAACAATATTACCACAGATGGATAAGCTCTTTGACTGGCTCAAGTGGTAAAATGGTGAAGTGGGATTGGGGTAAGTTATAAGTTCAGATCTAACCGCTAAAAAATAATTACCATGGAAGGTAATGAAACTGCCAAAAACAGCACATTAAAATCCCTTTTTAATGAAGACCCTCACTTGAGACCCACCCTAACCCACACAAAAAGGACTAGTTGTTATAATGTGAACATCCTTTGTTTCTGGTGGTTGAGTGGCACCAAACTCATGCTGGAGATCTTAGGATCAAATCCTCGGAAAAGCATAAGTTAAAAGAGAGGATTAGGGCATGTTTGGCAAGTGATTCTGATTCTACTGTTTGATGATTCTACTGTAGCTGAAATAATTGTTGAGAGAGAATGTTGTAAATTTCTTGTATGAAAAAGTGAAATTTTTTGTTTTTTATTGAGTATTTTATTTGAATGGTAATAAAAAAATGTTTGATGTGATATAAAAAGTAAAAAAAAGTTGTTAAAAAGTAGTTGATGAGATATAAAAAGTGGGAATGTTTTTTTTGAGAATTGGAGTTGGAGTTGGAATCACTTGCCAAACAAGCCCTTAGGTTTTCTCTGGTTCGGGTTATTCTCTTTTTGGAAAGATAACTGATACTAATACAGAAAAAAAAGAAACTAATAGCTTTCACATTTTGGAGGAAAAACATTATTGTAATTTCAAGATTCTGAAGAGTTAGAGCACAAAGCAGAGGCAATTGCAGTTAGTTAGACTGATGCTAACAAACTAAAATATGCTGGGTCAATTAGAGCATAAATTAAATTATGATTTAATCAGTTCACTGAGATCAAAACAAAATAGGTAAAGGGGTAGCATATTTGTATAAATTTGATCAAGCCTTAGAAAGAAAATACTACCAGAAAGATCGTTTGCAGAAGAAGTCATGAGGCTGTAATGCACGCTGAATCCCCACAGTCAAATCTGGCAGAAGAACCAACATTGTAAAAGTAAAAACCAAAGCATTCCAGAGACAGGCTATCAGAAAAAGTCCCAAGTCACCAAAAGTCATACTGTTGGTCCAAACTAGTACCTTTCAGTCACTAAATAAGAACAAAAGCTTGAATCCTTAATATTTTAACATTTACACAACCACAGAAGGGCAAAAACCAGAAAAGAAAATGATACCAGCACCATAATGCTGAGTATGAAAATAATGCACAGTGAGAATACAGCCTCAAGCAATAATTTAGATGTCATTGGAAAACAGAGTAGCATAGGACAAACCAAATAAAATATTACACAAATAATAGCACTGACCTATAGACATGTTATCTGTTTCTCATCTATGACATTAGTGGGTCCAATTAACAAATATAATAGGAGCTCCATAATTATATGATTATTCATGAAAACGACATTTCTACACCCAAGTACAAGAAGTATACAATAGAAACACCTAATCCGAAAAAGAGAAGAGGTTAAAAAAGTCATGAAAACTAGAAATGTGCAAACAATCGTAAGCAGCTATCCACTAAAATAGGTTATCAAAAAATAGCGCTGTGTTTGGCAACTCTCTCCACCTCTTTTCTTTTCACTATCTCAAAAAAGTCAAATTTCTTTTTTTACATTACCAAACAATTTTCTTCACTTTTTTCTCACAACAAATTCAAACTTCTTTCACTTTTATATTACATCAATCAATTCTTATTACTATTCAAACAAAACAAAAATATCAAAAAGCCTTCCCAAATACACGCCTAGGTCTTTAGCTCCGCCAACATTCTCTGCCAATCATTTCTTTCTCTCCAATTGCACCACATCAAACTAAGTGAGACCATCTTCCACAAAGCTTCACTTTGAAAATTACCAATCTTCCTTCTCCAACAAGCAAGGAGATCTCTCACCTAATGAGGCATGACCCATGCTAAGCCGAAAATACCAAAAATAAAGTACCATAAGGCACTAGCTATCTTGCAATGGAGCAAGAGGCAGTCAACGGTTTCTCCACTCTTCTTACACATACAACATCAATCTACTACAACGATTTTCCACTTTCTTAAGTTGTCTACTGTAAGAATCTAACCTAAAGCGGTAGACCAAGCAAAGAAAGCCATTCGCAAAGAGTCCTTGCTCTGCCAAATACACCTCCAAGGGAAGGGATTGCTGTCATGGGGGATTAAGACATTATAGAACGATTATACATCAAACAACCCTTTCTTGAAGGGATTCCAACAAAGCTTGTAAGCACCATCCTGTTCCAGCTTAATGGAATACAACTGAATGAAGAACAAGGAAAACAATTCAAACTCCCAATCATGCGTCGCTCTAACAAAATTAACATTCCACTGAAGAAAGCCATTAGAGAAATGAAGATGATCAGCCACGAAAGCATCCCT
This sequence comes from Betula pendula, assembly GCA_900184695.1. Lineage (NCBI taxonomy): Eukaryota > Viridiplantae > Streptophyta > Magnoliopsida > Fagales > Betulaceae > Betula > Betula pendula. The sequence continues at coordinate 21,860 of FXXK01002631.1, forward strand.
AAGGCAAGTAATGCTATACAACTCCGGAAACGCTGCCTTAAGGGGCCGTTCCCCACACCACACATTGTACCAAAAACTAATCTCGGAGCCATCACCCACCTTGAATCTAGAACATCTAGAAAACTCCTCCCACCCCCTCGTAATGAATTTCCATAGACTCACCCCATAAGATTCATACTTTATTAGAGCACCACTACCCCACTGACTGCCATATTTAATGGCCACTACCTTTCTCTGAAGAGCCTCTCTTTCATAAGCATAACGCCATAACCATTTCCCTAGAAGGGTTCGGTTGAACATGAGAAAATTCCAAACCCCCCTCAGAGATCAGAGAACATACCTTAGGACTTATTTATTAGTTACATCTACTTACTTTAGGATACATTTTATTCATGAATTGAGACTGGCTGGCAATAGGTTCAAATCCGACTTGGGTAGATTTGATTCATTCCAAATTAAATCTAAGTCGTTGCAAAAATCATCAAGCTCTAGTATGGAACCAAACAATGGACAAACTAATATGAAGGTTCATAGAAGTTGGATTGCTTTGAGAAAGAATTTGTATCAGCTTTTGCTATGTATATAAAGTTGCTTTATATACATGTATACATACATGCATATAAGATTAAAGACAGGAAGATTGGACATACATAATATAATCAAAAGAAAACAAAAGCCCATGCTTTCACAAATAGCAAATTAAATTGTTTAAAGTTAATCGTGGATGAAGAAAATATAAATTCTGTAGGATACTTAATCTCACCAACATAGGAATATGCTAATTCTAATAATGATGGAGTTAATCAAATTTAGTTGGTGTGCCACTAAAGAAGACAAGCAACCTCCACTTTGATATCTAAAGCAACATAGCATGATAGTCATACTGTGAAATGGCAGTGGTTAATGACTAAAGCAATTGGCAAGGCATACTTGATTCTTATATATCACAACCTAGTTTAATCCAATTATAGTGAAAGACTTGGGCACTTTTAGCACGCAGAATGACTATTCTATTGAAAAAATGAATGGCTATTACTAGAAATTGAAGAAGCTGGAATGGATTAGCATTTTATTCATTAGTTTGGTTGTAACACTAGAATATAACCAAGTATGTATTCCAGTGTTTGGTACAGTGTCATACGCTGGTTAATGAAATCAAATTATAGTCAAATTTCTTAAAACACCCTTATAATACAATTCTAATTTACGTTTTTATGGAATTTTTTTATTTATTTTTTCAAACAAAAGACTTTAAATTTCAAGGTTAAATACATTCCTTTTTTTTTCTTTTTTCCTTTTTTTTCTTTTTTGTATTGAGGGTTAAATACCTTTGACCCATTGGGGTTTAACGACTTTATTTTTTGTTATCTCGATTTTATTTTATATCATAGATGATACCTGATTGTGGCTAAAGACAAAGATGATACCTCCATCTAAAGATTTAACGGAAGTAAAAAACTGACATGTAGCAATGCCTCATTAAAAATTTTAAAAAAATAAAAAATTTTAAGGGTGACACCCTTTAGGCAAATTGGGGGTGGCCGGCCACCCCCATTTTGGTGGCATTGGCTCGAGCCACCCTCTAATTTTTTTTTTCTTTTTTTAAGTTTTTTTTTTTATTTTTTTAATGAGGCATAGCCACATGTCTATTTTTTAAAGGTAACACATGGACTTCCATTAAATTTTTGGACGAAGGTACCATCTCCGTCTTTAGCCACAATCTAAGTACCATCTATGATACAAAACGAAACTAAAGTGGCAAAAAATAAAGTCGTTAAATCACATGAGACAAAGAGGTATTTAATCCTAAATTTAATAACAATGTCAAAAACATTATTCTCTTTTCTTAATTGAGATTTGCAGCAAATCAAACTCATAACCATCAACAAGCCAGAGAAAATGTTTTTGTCAACTTTTCACATTGCTAGAAGCACCAAGCCGGAGAAAAATCATTGACAAAGTCTCAGCATCACTAGGGTACCATGTACATGAGATACAACGAGGCAAGCAAGAGAATTTTGTAGCGTCAAAAGGGGATTGGGGGGAAAAACACATCAAACAAGTATACAAATGGTGATATTCCTCTCACCTAACCCTGCATGCCGCAGGGCTGCTAGGGGAACAATTTGGGTTGGAGATCGACAACTAGCACCGGGACCAACGTTGTTGGCAAACCTATGATGAGACTTCATTCACACCATCACTACAACTTTGTAGAGGTTCCAAAGTTTCAACTACGTCATTCATTAAGGGCATTGCTTCAGGATCCTGGCTCAAAAGTACACTAAGCTGCAGGCTTTCTATGCTGCTCTTACCGAGTACTGATTCTCCAGTCTAGGGTAGATTATTTGCAGCAACTTCCTCTTGTCATTTAGTTCTGGCCGAGCCCAATCTACCAAGTTCTACTCCTTGCTTGGTCTCGTCTTACCCACAGAGAGAGAGAGTACCTGGAAGAGGGATGAGAGCGGGACATACTTGGAGGGCTTTTGTGTAAATGTTAATGCATGTGCTATTCCAATGGGAAAATAATAGTTATTCCTCTCCTTATTGGGCTATTCCTAATTTGAGGAATAAATAGTTATTCCCAAAAATAATAAAGTAACCAAACAAATGGAAAATTACACATGAATAGTTATTTCATTCCGGGCTTTAACCCGTGTACCAAACGTGCCCCTTAGAAAATACATATATGGAAAGAAGGATTTGTTTTAATGACATCCAATATGCTAGTTTTCATACTGATGAGCACAATCAAGACAGGCAAATTCATGTGCAAGTGACAATTAATATAAAAGTGAAGTATTATGACCAACTCCATCAAATATGCTACATGCCATGAGACAAGGTTGATTTCAAGGGAACTAAAGCATGACAAACATAATTGGAAACAGTTACATAAAAACTTATAATCAGGAAATTGTATTTACAGAAATTCAACTTTCAAATTAATCTTCCAATCAAGACAATTCTTTTATTTCTTAGAGCCATTCAGATGTACAATGAAATCTGGACCATACTTTCTAAATTTTATATGTCATTCGCAATCATAGAATATAGTAACTTTCATCCAAAATAATCATAAATTATCAAAACAATGTTCATAGCAAATGCATAATGACCCTTAAAATCTTTCAGATTTGATATAATAAGATTGAACCTATTACCTTCCTTCAAAATATATTGATGCTGAATGGCTTCACAAACTTCTTAAAAAAAAAAAAAACCCTCTTGCCTTAATCCCTTCCTCTTTCACCTCAGTTAGGTCATCCATCTAACAACAAATCAGTTCTTGCCATACTCATACTCTTTGTAACTATTCCTAGACGATAGACCTAGAGTGTAATTACCAGAGAAAGGACAAGATAACTGGAGACTGAATGTTTACCACGACACGATTAATTCCCTTGTCTACAACTCTATTCAGTATCAACCCAAAAATACTACAAATTCATTCATCAACAAACTTAACTGTCAAAATAGCAAGTTCCTCAGCAATAATAACCAAAACTAAATCGAATTAACCCAAAAATCTACTCAATAAACTCGCTTAAAGCCAAAAAAAAAAATCAACTAAACTAGCACACTTAGACCTGAAAAACCAGCTCAATTACAATTTTTTTACACAATTAACCATGTAAATCCGTGAAAAAAACTCACAACAACAACGAGATGTGCAATATGCATACATCTCCAATTTCTTCAGTTTTCGAATTCCAAGCGAAAAAACTCGAACACGCATCACCAGAAACCAAAACCCACTCCGAAAAATTCAATATAATCACACAAAAAAAAACTCACCTAAGCACCCGTGTGGTTGCCGAGAAACCGTCAGAAAACGAAAATTCAGAACCCAGTGATCGAATTCCGAGCTCTCATTTCTTTCCACACATTTCCCAGCAACCAAACAGAACGGACAACTAATTAAGAGCTGAAGCCTAAGAAGTCAGAACACGGTCAAAAAGTTTAAAAAAAAAATAAAAAAATCACTCGATTTTTGTTTTAATTTCTGAGCCACCAAAAATACTTGGGAACAAGAAAAAAAGATAAAAAAAAAGATAAAAAAAGAAAATAGTAAAGGAAAGGAAATTGAACAAACTAGGGTTTCGAATTTCGAAACTTACCTTACAGGGAAACTTCACAGGTCCCTTTATAAGTAAAAATTCTCTTCTTCTTTGTTTCCTTTTTGCAGGAAGTGAAACTAATTTCTGTTTCGGAAAACGAAACTTTACCACCGTACTTCACTGCTATCTACCCATTTTGCCCTTTTCCGCTTCCAAGTTTTTGACTATTCTTTTTTTATGTGTGTTTTTTTTTTTTTTAATCTTTTCACTTGTGTTAAATATCGAGCGGGTTTGGTGGGTAGGAGAACGATCTGGGCCGTTGAAATTCTGTTGCGTGATTCGGGCAGGGGAATGGGGCTGACCGGAGAGTGGAAGCTCTAAATCTAGTCCACGAATTGCGTGGGGCCCACGGGATGAGTGGATGGGATGTGAGAGGTAACCGCTGACCGTGGTCGTTTTTTTGTAGTTCAGTTTGTGCGAGTGTACGGATCATATGCAGGTGGAACCACGGGAATGTACTGCAATCTTATAGATAAAGATCTATGATATATTAATGAGTAAATGTACGTCACCTAATAAAAATAAATAAAAAAAGAGTAAACGTACGTTTTGCAATCACTTCATAACTTTTTTTTTTTTTATTACATTTCATAACTTTTCAATTTGACTTTAAAAAGGTCCTTCTATGCATTTTCCGTCCAATGACATCTATTTATGACACGTTAGTACTTACTTTTATCCCATCAAATTTGTTGAAACAGTTTACATTGAACACTTGTAATATAGAACACATTAGTAAAAGAGCTTGTCGGGATCTATTAGCTAAAAATAGTTCTAATGCTTAAGCTAAAACTAAGATTTTTTAAATAGATAAATGACTGTAATTTTTTTTTTTTTTAATATGACTATGTAATTCAATATGCTCAAACAAGATCCCCTTGTCTGGACACTTCCTCCTCCTTTTATATGCTTTCCCTTCTTAATGGGTCGCAGATATCTTGAAAGCAGTTCTAAGATGTTGTGGGCGGTGCTCCATGACCCTTCATGGTATTAAACGTCTCAACAAATTACATAGATATTTGTGATAGTTCCAGGCCACCCTAGAACTTATGGGAGTGGGCTCGGTTTCTTATGATTCTCCACTCCTTAGTTATCTCGGATATCCAAGGAATCATGGGCACTTCCTCCTTGTCTTTAGGAGTCTCGACCTTGGGCTTTTGTTGGGCTTATTGGGCCTCTTGTGTTAATACTACCAGCCCAAATCCCTAACAAAATTAAAATATTAATTTTATTAAAAAATAAAATCAAAAATAATTTTTTAAATAAAAAGGAAAATTCCAATGGGGGTGAGTAGCAGAGGGGGTGCCCCTTGGAGGTGCAAGCCAACTACATACCATAAAGGGAGAAGGGGCTAGACCGTAGGCCATCCCAATGGGCCGTGTGCCACCCCTAGCATCCCAAAAGGGGGCACCGCCACCTCTAGGGTGTGTAACACTCCACTTCAAAATCATATATCCAAATGTGAAAATTGGGTGTAATGTTAACAAACCAAATTACACACTTCGTTTCAAAATTAAAGATTCAAATGTGAAACCAGGTGTAATGTTGATAAACTCAATGAAAATACATGATAACTAAAGGAGAATTATTAGGATAATGATTATGGAAGCAATTAAGGTGTGAAAGTTAAGGTAGGTTTCCTAAAGGGCAAGAAAGCATTAGAAACATCGCCTTGAAAAAGAAAACATTAAATTTTTGAACCTCAAGAAGACACTCACCAAGCTTGGAATAGTTATCATGACATATGCTTCGAAAAGAGCTTTCCAGATAGGGTTGCATGCACAATTCCAAGGCTCATGACAAAAGTTATGCTAATTTTACAAAACACTGGATGATGTTGTCTAGAAGGACCAATCGAATAGTCTGGAGGACCGATTGAACAATTCAAAGACCAATCGAATGGTGGTGGACCTAGGGGTGGCAATTCATGTTTTTGTATCAGATTTGGATTATGTCGAGGCATGAGAATAAGACTATATAGGTCAACCATAACCCAACCCATTTAATTAAACAAGTCAAATATCTAAACCCTAACCCTCTAATTTTGTATTGAGTTCGTATCGGGTTCGCGGGTCATGTAAAAAATTGTCTGTCATTATGTAACGTGTCGGGTTTGGATCGTGTCGAAGCATGTGTATAAGACCATATAGATCAACCATAACCCAACCTATTTAATTAAATGAGTCAGACTCCTTAACCCTAACCATTTTATTTTGTGTCGAGTTTGCGGGTCGTGTCAAAAATTGTCAATCCAAGGTGAACCTGGAACATTGAAATGTCACTTTTTAAGCTATAAAAAAAGGTGATTTGGGGCTAGGGCTTCATTTTGTGTGCCCCAAAACCTCTAAACACGAACCAGAAACCCTATGAGAGAGACATGGAAGGGAGGTTGGGAAATTTGAGAGGTGAAGAAGAGAAAGGGGTATGCTTGGAGAAAGAGGGATTAAAGCAAGATTCAATGGTAAAATCCTACCACTCTTCTCTTTATGTTTCTTGAAGTTTCAAATGATTTATGATACATGGATTTACTATTTCAACATTTATCTGATGTATGTATTTGGTTAATAGGTTTGTGTCTTAGGTGAGAATAGTAGAGGAGAGAAGGTCTTCTCTATGGAAAGACCCAAGCTTTTTTAAAAAAAATGTATGGTGAAGGATGGGTTGTCGGGTGATGGAAAACAAGATTAAATGAGTGTGTATGTGATTTATTATGGATTCATGATGATTTTAAAGTTATAGAGTTATAGTTTTATGAATGCTTTGAACTATTTCGTTTTCTATATTGCTCAAAAGTATATTTACTACTTTTTAAGGTATTAATGTGTAGATCTATTGTATCTTTGAAATGTGGTAAAGGAAAGCCTTATCTTTTAGAAGAAAGATGGAACATTTGGTAAAAATATTTAGACTTTGGTGTTTAGATTCGATTTTGAGGATTGATTTATGCCTAGAATAGTGTTGAGAATAGTGTTTGGACCTTAGAATGTATTAGATAGGTTACAGATAAGACCTTTTGGAGTTTTGGAGTTCCTGCCTAGTGGATGATCGATCGTCCTAAGGAACGATCGATCGTTTCCAGCAACAATCAAGCGGTGCCAATAACGATCAATCGATTAGTTTGGTAGAATGCCAAAAGTGCAATTTTAGGGTTTCTAGATGTGTTTTTGTCTAAACGTATGACTAATGATAGATTATTTCAGAGGAGACGGTGTTGAAAGTTTTGAGGACAGTTACTCATACAACTTTTGCAACCATGGTGAGTGAAACTCACATGGATACTATTATCCCTTTTCTTAACATATTATCTTAAGTATCAAACATGCATACTTATTACTTGCACGAAAATATGTTAATATTGTGAACTTTTTCTGTGAAAATGGAATGTTAAAAAAGGTATGATGTATCATACAAGTTTTTATAATTCCATGTGTGTAAAAGACAATGATTAATTGCATGTATGACATGACATCTATGTATGGATGGCAGTCATGGGCTTACATTATACGAGCATGACCTTATGGTCCAAAGTTAATTTTATCTTTTTGCCACTTAAGTCCAATGGCCAAATAAGTGACCGGCGCAAGCATGAACGAGTTGGGTGGTGGTCATGCCCTTCGGCATTACTAGTAGTATGGGCCACCCGAAATCGGACCTGATCGGGCTATTAGAGGTAGCTTCTTATTGTACCTCACTAAGGCACCGATGTTGTACCAAAGGTTCCTTAGGAATCGCAAATCCAACTGAGAATGAGTTAAGAACTTGGATAAACCATATGGAGTTGAGTTGTGACTTTAAATTCTTGCTATATCATGTATTATATTGTAAAGCCCCCAAGAATTAACTAAGTAGTAGTTAACTAGGTGCGCCTACCAATACCTATTTACCACTTAAATAAGTCATAATGGATCTATCTCATTTGTTAACTCTGTATAAATAAGCAACAAAAATATCAACTTATACAAGATATCTATCTAAAACAAAACCATAATCCATTAATTATCCAGAACAATTACTAAGTCTCCAAAACATTGAAATTTAATACCAAAAACATAAATTAGTAAAGCAATCTCCAAACATCACAGAAACCTAAATAAATATTAAACATCAAGGTCCACTCTTAATAAGGTAAACTAGGTAAAGGATCTCAATCAGCTCGCTACGCATATTTCCATCATTATCCCACATGTGCTGCAACCACTCAAAATCTCGCTCCTTAAAGATGATCCTTGCTAAATCTTTCACAAGCACATATTGTCTCATAGGGCTCGCCATATAGCTATTGACTAACTGCAGAACACAAATGTGTTTCACAGGTGAAAATAAAATCAAGTATAGGTCAACAACTTAGTGAGTCAAAAACACATGAAAAACAGTTATCTATTTTGTGAACTGCTAGTTTAATAAAAAGATTTTTCAAATTAAAATATACCGTCATAGTTCAACTTCATATAGTCTATCCAATCCCTTAACCCTTTATTAGCAGGGTTTACACGTTTTCAAAAGAACCTTTGATACAACACCGGTGTCCCGATGCATACAACTTGCGGCTATCATACAATAGTCCGACTAGGTTCGACACTGGGTGGCTCACGCTATTAACAATGTTGTTCGATCATGACCACCATACACCAATGGCTACGTTGATCACTCAATTGGCTTATTGATTTCAATGGCAAAATATAAAATAAAATATTGACCATAAAGCCTTGCTCATGTAATAGTAGCCCATGACACAAAGTCATGTCATACAATCTAACTTAACTTTACTATCTTTTATATGCATGAATGATAAAATACTTATACGAGTATCATCCCATCTCATATTCATAATTATCTTACATGAATAAATAATAGAGTTCACATGTCTATAAAATATCTTTCGTGCAAATAAAAGTTATGCATGTTTCAGTTGTATCAACATAATATGCCAAAGAATACCAAATAGATAATAGTATCTATGTGAGGTTTACTCACCTGGGTCGTAGGAAATAGGGGTGAGCAAAATCCGACCCTACCCGCGATACCCGCCCGACCCTACCCACCCCAATCCAAAAAATTTGGATTTTTAAGGTTTAATCGCAGGTTCGGGTTGATTTTTTACAAATCCACACGGGGCGGATCGAGTTGCGGGTTGTTTTTTTAAAAATCGCGGGTACCCGACCCGACCCGCGATTTGTGATATACTAATATTATAAATACATTTTTTTTTTCCTAATTTTCTCAATTCCCCTCAGACCTAATTTCCTAAACCTAATTTCCTTAGTCTCAACGCCTCCCTCCCCCGATCGAGTCCCATTCTTCCGTTCTTCTTCTTCTTCTTCGGTCAGACCTCACCTCCCTCCTGTCCTGAGACCCATTCTTCTTCTTCGGTTCCCTCAAACGGTCAAACCTCCCGATTTGCAAAAAAAAATTCTTATTGAAGGTACCTACTTTTGCCCAGCATCGGATCTAGGGTTTCTACGCTTTCTACTGAAGGTAGCTACTTTTCATTTTCATTTTCATTTTTCAAAATGCTTCTTTTTGTTTGATTTATTTGTTTATTATTTTCGGTTTCGATTTCTGTGGAATATTGATTATGTATTGATGCATTGCAACTATTTAAGGGCTCTGATGGGTTGCTCAATTTGCTATGGTTTGTGAGTTTGATTGATTATGTAGGTTTTTTTTTTTTTTATACTTTTGTTTTGAATTTTTTTCTGTAGTTGTTTTACGAGACATTTTGTTACGTCCGAACTTTGTTCTTTGCTTTTTTCCAAGGTTTTTCAGATTGGTTATATGACTTGGTTTTTAAGATTGGATTGATGCTTTTTGGTATTTTGAAGCCACATTTCTTCATAAAGATTTCACTGGTAGGAATTTAATTTGTTCCATAAACTTTAAAAACACCATTTTCAATTTCCATTTTTAGAGAGAGTTTTATCTATATGATTACTGGCTAATTAACCACTTGTTATTGCAATTTACCTTTAATAGCTATTACTCAAAGTGATGAACACACCTTTCAAATCCACATGATGGCAATTAATTTAAAAAATCTATCATTATTTGCAGGAAAATTACCCATATATGTGACCAAATCTGTCACACATAATATCAGACCATGGGCTTAATTAATCTTCTTATTAATTTAATATCTGTCCAAAGAATAATGTGTAAAGAAGCCATCAAATCTACTAATATTCCGCATTGAAGACTTCACAATGAGATCTTTGAATTCATTTTTTTATTTTGAGTGATCAAGATATTTGAATTCATAATGAGTACGTTAGTGAAATCATGTTTTGGCATTACACATTTTGCAATCCTTATTCTCACTGCACAATTAGACCACTATGTTTTTGACTAAAAAAGTCTATAAAAATCATGACTTTGAAAATAATTAAAATTAAAAGACTAGAAAAAGATAATATNCAATGAGATCTTTGAATTCATTTTTTTATTTTGAGTGATCAAGATATTTGAATTCATAATGAGTACGTTAGTGAAATCATGTTTTGGCATTACACATTTTGCAATCCTTATTCTCACTGCACAATTAGACCACTATGTTTTTGACTAAAAAAGTCTATAAAAATCATGACTTTGAAAATAATTAAAATTAAAAGACTAGAAAAAGATAATATCCGTGTGCAATTAGCATTAAACCTTTGGTGACAAATTGAACTTTTGGCATTACTGTTCTATATGTAATAACTATGTCTTTTTTCCACTTATTGTAGAGTCATGGATGGTAATTCAAATAGTGATGTTTATACTATTTGTTATAGTGCTGCTTCATCTAGTCCTAGTCCAGTAGATAGCAATATGCCTGCCCTTGGTAGTAGTGGAGGTACAGAAACTATTGGTCCCCAGAATTCTAATTTAGCTCTCCCACCAAAATCTAAAAAATCTGACCACACATCAATAGTATTGGAGCATTTTACCCAGGTAGAGGAGAGTGATCCTGAAGATCCTAAATCAGAGTGCAACCATTGTGGCAAACATTTTAGTTGTCACCCTAGAAGGCTAGGTACTTCATCCATGCTAAATCATATAAGGTCTACTTGCAAGAGATATCCTGGTAGGCATGGTAAATTGGATAAGTCAAAATCAAAATTGAGTTTTGATGCTAAAAGGGAATGATAAGGGGGCGAGGGATCTGTTGGTAATTTAGTAATTGCAAAATACAATGACAAAAAAATAAGGACAACAATTGTTAAGATGATAATTGTGGATGAGTTGCCATTTAAGTTTGTGGACGGTGAAGGATTTCAGGATTTCAAGAAGACAGTTGAGCCTAGGTTTTCAATTCCTTCTCGTTTTACTGTGATGAAGGATTATTATAAGCTCTTCCTATCTGAGAAGGAAAAGTTGAGGGCAATGTTCATTACAACCAGTGCTCGGATTTGTCTTACAACTGATGCCTGGACTTCAGTACAAAACCTCAATTATATGGTTATCACCTGCCATTTTATTGATAGTGATTGGAACTTGCACAAAAGAATTATAAGCTTTTCTTTAGTTCCTGATCATAAAGGAGAGACTATTGGGAAGAAGATTGAGACGTGTATACTTGAGTGGGGTATTGATAGCATTTTTACTATTACAGTTGACAATGCTAGTTCAAATGGAACCGCTATTGACTACTTGAACATGAGAAAAAAAAAAGATAAGGTTGGCACCATATTGGATGGTAAGTTTATGCACGTGAGGTGTTGTGCATACATATTAAATCTTATTATAGTTGAGGCTTTGAAAGAGGTTGATGACTCGGTGAAGAGGGTTAGATCTGCAGTGAAATATATGAAGTCTTCACCTTCAAGGTTTGAAAAGTTTAAGGAGTGTGTGGAAAGAGAAAAAGTTTCATTTAAGGGCTTGTTGTGTCTTAATGTTGTAATTAGATGGAACTCCACATATAAGATGTTGGATGGTGCTGAAAAATGTCAAGGTGCTTTCCAACTTGTAGAAGAAGAAAATGTGAATTATGTTTCTGTATTGTTTAAGAAAAAGAACGAGCAAAAGGGTTTTGGACCTTCCACTTTTGATGATTGGGACAATGTTAGGGTTTTAGCCAAGTTTCTCAAACTTTTTTATGATGTCACAATGAGAATTTCGAGCTCTTTGTATGTAATATCTAATATGTACGTTCAAGAAGTTGGTGGCATTCAATCATATTTACAAGCGTATTGTGAGAGTGATGATTATGCATTGAGGACCATGGCGGAGAAAATGAAGACAAAGTATGATAAGTATTGGAGGGAACTTGATAAGGTTAATTTAATTTTGTATGTTGCGGTTATTCTTGATCTATGGACCAAGTTAGATTCACTAGATTTTTGGTTCAAAGAAGTTCTCAATGATGAGAAATCAACTAATTTGATTAGAACATTGAAGCTTTACTTGCACAAATTAATGTCAACATTATAACAACATTGATGGGGGTTCATCTCAAGTTCAACTGGTAGTGAATCATCTCAATTTCCTTAGCGACAACAGATGCAAGTCAAAGTGCTAATCTTTCACTTCACTTATGAATAGGTTTTATAAATACCTCACTTCAAAATGATGAAGTAAGTAAAACGGAGATAGAAGATATTTAACGAAGGCTGTGGAAAACCAATCCTGATTTTGATATTTTAAATTGGTGGAAGGTGACCTCAACCAAATTCCCAATACTTGCCCTACTAGCCCGAGATGTTTGGCCATTCCATTACAAGGTTGCTTCAGAGTCGGCTTTTAGCACCGGGACGTGTGTTGGACCCTTTTCGAAGTTCATTGGCTCCAAAACGGTTGAAGCCTTAGTATGTGCACAAAATTGGTTAAGGTCCAAACCTATTTCTAGTGGCAATGGTTTTGATTCAAAGATTGTTGATGATGTTGAGAGCTATAGGCTCGAATCAGATATGTTTTCTATTGCTCACTTTTTAATTTATTTAGCTATTTACTAATTCTATTTATCAATTTGAATTATAATTATAAATCTTTTTTGTTTCATTCCTTTTTGTAGAAATAACTTTGAAGAACATCAACTTTTTGCTTGAAGATGATTAGTTGAAGTCTTGAAGGTGCTACTGTTGGATTGATGGTTTAGTGTTTTGGTGGTTGCTACCTGCTGATTTATTATTTCTTATTAACTAGTTTATCTTTTATGTAAGTAATGTAACATTGTAAATTTGTAACTCTAAGGTTTTGTGTGATGTAACCTTTAAACTTTGTGCGTGCTGGACTTTTTATGTGTGCGATGTGCTGGACTTTTTATGTGGGCGGTTTGTTGAACTTTTAAATTTAATGTGTATAGTTTATTAGTTTTATGTGCTATAGGGTTGGATTGGATTTCATCATTTTATGTGTTGCATTTTTTAGATAGGTTGAATTGGATGCTAGTGTTTAGTGACTATAGTGTCTTTATTTATGAATATTTTCATCTTTTGTTGAATTTTGAATTTGATATTAATTTAAATGTTTCCTTGAATTTGTTGAACTTTTGATAGTTAATGTACATTTATTGATTCATTGAATATGATTTTATGCTCTTTTTATATTTTATAGTTGATGCACTTTTATGAACATTATATTTTATTAGTATTATTATTTAAATGAGTATTGATTTTGATGAATGTGATTTTAGGTCTATTTTTTAAATGGGTTTAGGTTTTTTTCATTTCATGCACAAATAAAAATTTGGCAAAAAAATTAAACTTTATCCAGCAAAAATAAGTTTAGAGCACTGTTTTGACAAAAAAAACCAAATTAAAATTAACTCAATCTGAGCCCAATAAGAATTCAAATTTATACCCGACCCGCACGCATACCCGACCCGCCCCGCAAACCTGAAACCCGGCAGGTTGCAATGGAAACATGCGGGTTGTGGGTTGAATTTTTTCAAACCTGCACCCTGCAGGTCGGGTATCGGATACCCACGATACCCGACCCAAACTGACCCGTGCTCACCCCTAGTAGGAAAAGTCCTCAAATTCGTCCTTGAACTCACCAAAATGATCATCTGCAAAAATCTATATGTTAGAGCATTTCTAGTAGTTTCCATTTGATTTTTCATAAATTTAGGGAATCAAACTACTTTTTGTTTTCCTATCCAAATACTTTTCATTAATTTTTGAACGGCTATATTCTCTCATTTCTATCAATGTTTCTCTGATTTTTTTTTTTAAAAAAAAGAATAAACAATAGTTATAGTATCCATGTTTTATCTTTATGTTGAAAACATTGACTGTAATTACTCAGAAAAAAGCGCTAGCCACATCTGCGCTATCATCCCAAAAGGACTAGTTAATTTTGAAGTTTCCCTAAAATTATTTATAAAGTCCAATTTCACCTAGTAACTAGGCAATGTGAGACTTAGCACTCATGACTCTCTTTATAAATCACCCACTCTATGTGGGCTATTTCTCATCTTTCCAATATGAGACTGAGGTGTTATAAACTCTTCCCCTCTTAAACTTTTGACGTCCTCGTCAGGGTCATGTCATGCTGTGCTTCAGCACTACGTAGCCTAGCATTACTAGGTGGTTCTGATACCATTTTATAATGGGAAGATGAGAAATAGCCCACATAGAATAGGTAGTTTATAAAGAGAGTCATGAGTGTTGAGTCACACATCACCTAATTATTAGGTGAAACTGGGCTTTATAAGTGATTCTAGAAGAATTTCAAAATTGACTAGTCATTTTGAGGTGATAACGCAGATGAGGCTAGCCCTTTTCCTGTGTCGTTATAAATAGTATCAAAGCCACCTAGTAACGCTAGACCATGTGGTACTGAAGCACTGTATGACGTGGCTCTGACGAAAACGTCAGGAGTTTAAGAGGAGGAGTTTGTAACACCCCAGTTCCATATTAGGAATATGAGAAATAATCCACATAAAGTGGATGATTTATAAAAAGAGTCATGAGTGTTGAGTCCTACATCAACTAGACTTGGCTTTATAAGTGATTATAGAAAAACTTCAAAATTGACTAGTCGTTTTGGGATGATAGCACAGATGTGGCTAGCGCTTTTCCCTAGGTCATTATACTTGCAATAAAAGTCATGCATGTTTTGTTGATCATATCATAATAGAGAATGTTGTAATTATGCAATACATAACAGTTTCCATGTGAGAATCACTCACTTGAATCGTGGGATAATTCCTCAACAAAGACTACACACTTCTCAAAATGGTCATTTGCAAACAATTTTAATGTTAGACAACTCTCCTGGATAAAAGACACTGACCTAGGACTCAAGAATCGATAAAACATGGTTTTAGACCAGTGTAGGATCGATCCTAGACCATCAAAAATATTTCCTGACACATCCAGAATGCTCCCGACCTAAAAAACGACCAATTATAACTTTATAATGACTCTTATAGCCTTTGAAACTTATCTAGGGTCAAATTCTACAAATGCTACAGTTAAAACTCGAAATAATCGAACAACGACTCCAAAACAAATTCTAAAACAATAAAATAATCATAATTTAACAATAGACACGAACTACGACACTATAACAATGCAAAAACTCACTAACCTAGTAGAATAAGACAATAACGAATTAACACTCAATGATAATTGATGCAACCAATCATTATGCTCACCTTGCGGGGCTTAAAAATTCTAGAAATTAGTGAAGATCGAATAAAATAAGACTCGAATAGCACAATAGCGCTCCAATAGCGTTTTCACACCTTGAAAATTGTGCAACTAGGTTAACAGAAATTTTAGGATGAATATATAGACGTTATGGCCGCACTAGGGCTTCAGAAAATCCTAAAATCGCATTTTGACGCGATAAGATTGATCCTGATACTATTGGGATCGATATTGGTACTAACATGGCAGGAGGATCAATCCTTCTATGGCCAGGATCGATCCTCATGCTAAGAGGATCAATCCTGTCTTATAGATGATTGATTCTTTCCTGAGGAGAGGATCGTCTAGGTCTGAAAATGACTTGGAGGTTTAACCTAACTCCAAAATCCTCTTGAATTTGCCCTGACTCGACTCAAAGTAAACCCAAGGTCCAAAATATTATAAATCTTAACTAGGATTAGGATCGGGATATTACATTAACATCCTAAAAGTTAGGGATAATTTCATTTACATTCTATGAAATGTCACGACTTTTGCAATGTCTCCCTCAAAGTTCAAATTCTCTCAATTTAGTGTATTTAAGTTTGAATTTTTTGCAATGTCTCCCCTCCGTTAAATCCTAACGGTGAGGTGGTAAATTACCTACCCTCTTTTTTTAAAAAAAATTAATTAATTAATTTTTTTTTTAAACTGACCCATGGGTCAGCTTCTGAATGGGTCACAAGTTGACCCACCGCAGTGGATCACAAGCTGACCCACCGTAGTGGGTCACAAGGTAACCCTGCTATGGGTCTAGTGACCCAACAACCCAAACGCTTTTGGGCCAATTTATTTTTCTTTTTTCTTTTTTTTTTTTTAAAAAAAAAGGCTAATTTTTTATTCAAAATTAAGGATAAATTTGTAATTTTAAATAATTTTAGGAGTATAAAAGTCATTTCACCAATTTTTCCGTCTGATTTAATAGACTTGCCTAAAGGGAGGGAGAACATTTTAAAAAATTCAAACTTTGATACACTAAATTGAGAGAGTTTGAACTTTGGGGGATGACATTTCAAGAGGTGTAAGTGAAGTTATCCATAAAAGTTGTGTTAAAAACATATGGCTTGTGTTTTACCCCCGTAGAAAACAAGTTTATTATGTTGCTAGATACTGCTTTGGGCTTAGGTGAAGTCATGGTTACGTTTTGGGGGAGGAGTTTTTAACCATTAAGCATTTTGGCCATAATTAAACGTTTTACTGTTCTTGGTCAAATGTTTGACCCTCAAGAACAAACGTTCAACGGTGACCAGAAATACCCAAATTATAATTTGAGATAATTAGCACACATGATCCATGGTTGTTAGATTTTAGTGTTCTTGGTGTATTGTTGGGTTATTTTCGCAGTAAGTAGGAGTACGAGATGTTTGGGGCATCTGATGAACAATTGAGGTAAGTAAATAACTGAGTATGAAACTGCTAACATTGGAAGTGCGATATGTCAGATGATTGAGCACGTCATTTTTTATGATCAAGTTTACAGCTTTCGTGACCTTATTTTTTAATAAATGAACAATATTTGTGTAATACGTCATGGTACATTGGTACATGCAGTAGAACAGCTATGGATGGATTTACTATTACTACAAGTTAATTTTATGGTCAAATGTTTATTTTATGAATGATGAAGGCCTTGGATCTAATGGTTAAGAGTTTGTGACCGGTGTACCATTATTCGAGTGGGGTCACTGTTACAACTTTGCTAGTCAGTGTGGGCCACTCGAGATCGGACTCGGTCGGATTGCTAGTATAAGACGGTATGTTTGTGCAATGTCCGAGGCACCGGAATTGTATCAAAAGTTATTTGGGACGCACAAACTTTGCTGAGAGGGGGTAATGTCTCGAATATACCATATCATTAATATATGACTAAATTTATATTATATGCACGACATATTTCATGCATCAAAACTCAAGTGCAAAGTTGTTGAGATTATGCCACTCTCTAAAATCAAACGCCTTATTTTTATCAAGGTATAATAATGGGAATTGAACTCGCCATTTGTAAAAATATCATGTTTAATTATAATCTCTTGAAATTATTTGTACAACATCTTTTGAATAATTTGCTTACTAAGACAATCGATTTACTCAGTTACTTTCATCTCTCCCCATAAAAATACTCCAGTATTTTACAAACCCTTAGGGATTTGGCCGCTTGGGAGTCTCATTAAGATTACGGTGTTGAGATGGCAGTTGATATACTCAAGTTTGATTTTTTAAATGCAAAGCTCTACGCCCCTATTTATTGATAAGAGAATTGTGTATATGATGATTCATTGTCTATTTATTCAGATTAATTATTTCGCTGTTTACTCTGATAAATGGTTAAGTAGTGAATTCAATCAGTTATTAGTTAGCTGATTCGGATATCTTACAGACAGATTACTATGGATTAATCATGTTCTAATGACTTAATCTTATGTACACGGTGATTTACAAGTTGATGTTTTACACATTCTCTTTTTGAAAATAATGAAGATATCACTAAGTTTTAATTTGGACAGTTAAAGCTAAGAAGTGAACCATGAATTTAATTACAAGTTAGTTAAATTTTTAGAACGTTACATATGTAAAAGACAAAAATACTCAGCAAATTCCTTAACCAACCGAAGGGTAGACATGGGTGAAATAGTAATGTTACAATCTAAGAAAATGGTTAAAGACAAAAATAACCATACTTGATTTAACTATGATGAAAAAAGAATAAGGACATAACCATAAAATTACCCTATCAAATAAAAAGCATTGTTTAGGAGGCGTTCCCACTTTTTATACTAATTTAGGTAAAGACATATTTCATGTTTCATAAAATAAAATATATCATTTTAATGTGATGTGGGATCTAACATATGTGCATAATTGGACGGAAAACACATGAAATGATCTAGTTTCAAATCCATGAAATTTAAGCTGATCAAAAGTGAATCTTAAAATTGGAGAGAAAATCCACAAATTACAATGAACAAAAACTTATTATACATTAACTTCTATTATGAAATATCTCACGGTTAAATCGATCATATAGTATTA
>FXXK01002632.1:0-10703 GCA_900184695.1 Betula pendula
CTTCTTTTCTTGTTTCTGTCTATACCCCATAGGAAAGATGATTGAATCTAGCAACTGGAGAGAGCGTTCTTAGGGGACATCACACTTCATGACAGTCATATGTTTCATTCTTGAAATAATTTTTAGCATGTTGAATATTGCATGACACAATCTCGATATTAAAACTTAAAAATAACCCAACAATTAAAATTGGTGACAAGATGGTGGTGATGTGCATATTAGGTAAGAGGAGGGAGTTGTTATTGCATAGTTGGTCTTGACCATAAGAACTTTTTCTTTGCATTAATAGTAACACTTTTAAATAGCAATGGAGCCATGAGACTTGTGGGTAATTACAAACCCCCTATATTGCCTCAAACAAACCTTATTGAAACTGATCGAAAAGGCCCAATATTATTGAAACAAGGAAAAAGGGTTACTTAGGAGGGACTTAATAATACAATTTAAATCATGGTCCTACGTACGTACTTGAAGGATATGCTTTTCCAACTCCAAGAGAGGATTCATGATTCTTATTATATAGGACCATAAATAGTTTAGTCAAGACCATGCATGAAAACCTCTATGCTTTGTTTATTGTTTACGAAAGATATATCAGCCCAATTAAAGTTTTTTTTTTTTTTTTTTACATCATATCCATACAAGGGAGAGAACAAGAGGGAAGAAATTCAAGCTAGTGATCTTTCTTTATTGAGGTGCTGATTCAGCTAATTGAACTAATCTTAAAAACGCCAGTTTGAAGATTAAATATACTATACATTATATATTATTCTACTATGCTTGAATAAAGACGGAACTAGGAACTGAAAATTAATTCTAAAAGCCAGACTACGCTCTTACATTAAAGCATAACTATTGAACTAGAATTGAATTCTTAAGACTGGATTGCATTAATTTTAAAAATGGTGGAGGAGGGGCTTGGGAGGAGCATGAACCCCCCCCCCCAAAAAAAGGGGGCTGAGTGCGTAGTATATCTTATTAATTTATTTTTTTATTATTTTTTAAAAAAATGTTGATCTAATGGCTACTACACTCTACCTTCCACATATAGCACAATAAAAAGTGTGGTTATAGAATTCTTTTGAGATTTAGATAATTATTTGGAATTACAACAAACGTTTACAGCGAATATGATTCTCTCCATTTCAGAACCTGAAATGAAATGAGAAAAATCTATTTTATAATCAAATTTATTTTTTAACTTATAATATAATACACTATAATATTATAAAATTTAATTGGAACTTATATGAATATCATTTGCATTTACAGTAATGTCCTGCTCGTATTACCTTTAAATTGCTGACTGGCCAACTTACCTAACCTTCTAATGCACCAATCACGCTAAACTCTTTTCTTGAACACATTGTCCAGCACAGTCACTTTTAACTGACATTCAACATAAGTTAACTACAAATAGAATATGTTCACATAGGAGAATAAAGAAGGGGGGGGGGTGTGGGGCGAATCGTATATTTTGTTTTTTTGTTTTTTTTTTCTTAATTGAAAAGAAAAGGTCGGCCAAGTCGGAGTGAGATGTATTCAATGGATTGTCAATATTTTGACAACTTTTCCTTGTTCCAACATACAAGTACTTAAGCAAAACTATGGGAAAATTTTGGTAATATCCGATATTAATTAGACCAAATTTAGGAGTTAATGAAATATTATTATAATATCGACGTGTTAGACTAGGACATAATTCAAGTTCAATATATTTTCCAACTTTTTATTGGAAAGACTAGAATATTGCGATAGTGGATCTAGAATTAGAATTAGCTTGGACACCTAGGCACTCAAGTCCACTTTCCTGCTAAATTCAATTAGCCTCTCTCATACGTTTCTTTTGCCCTTTTAGATTATAAAACCCAATTAAATAAACTATGCCAAGTTCTTCTTTTAGAGGATTTCTTTAGTTTTGTAACTAGAGATATCCACTACTATTAATTGCTTCTCTTTTCCGTGCCTGAATGGCTTACAGTATTTGGATTAGTTTTCAGTGATTTAAATTTATTTCATTCTTTTTTTCTTTTTCATACAAAAACTTACAAATTAAATTAGAACGTCTTAAAAATCTTGTAAATTTTTATTTTTTTATTTTTCTTTTACACAGAACGTAAGCAAATCCTCTGCCTTAGATCTCTACCCAAACTGCCGTTTCGGGCCACCGTATTCTGGCCGATAGCAAGAACCCAATGGGCTAGGCTCTAAGGCAAAACTAAATTTTAGGAGGGGGCAAGCTTAAAAGAAAAAAGAAAAAAATGTTGTAATAATTAATTTTGAGGGGCTATCTCATAAAAAAAATTCAAATATTAAAAAATTCTGAAAGGTTTGATTGCTACCAAATTGCAAGGTGGTCTGCTTGTTGCCGCGGCCATTCTTATTTGGGGTTTATTCTTAATAGATTTAGGTGTTTGCTTTAGAAAATGCTTCTTTTCTTCCTACTTTGATGCATTCAAACTCATGTGTAATTTTTTTTTTTTGAACTACTACAAATAAATTAGATGGATTGGATAAAAAAATTGAAGCATAGCACTCTCCATTTGTTCTTTTATTGTATGAATTGTGAATTGCGATGTCTTTATTGCCGATTTTGCGGCTACACATCATTTTTGTTTCTTCTTGATTTTTTTTCCTTTTTTCTCTTGTACTTGCTTTTTTTTTTTTTTTAAGAAAAAAAGAAATTATAGCTTATCAGATAGATTTCGGGCCATGATCGATATTGGACCAGCAAAGTTGAAGTTCAACAAAAGAAACCACGCAACACGTTACCTCAAAAATATATCATAATAGATATATATATTATATACTATTATTATATAAAACCCAACACGTTTATAAGTACTATATAGCCCAAACATAGTATATATATCATGTAAGTCTTTTGTATATATTAATTAATTTCAATGAAATAGATGAAAAGTGTTTAAAATATCGATGACTGAGATATGCATAGACATTCAATTTCGAAAACAAATCAAAACTGACAACCTATCTAACGAAAACAAAAAAAAAATAGATGACAACCCTGCTCTGCATGTGATGGGTTTAGTCAGATCTGCAAGTCTTATCCTGCAAAACTGGGGCGGGGTGACTGGCGCGGTGGGTTAAGAAAAACTCACCGACTGTGGATAAATTAATTAACTGATAAAGAAAAATAAACCTGTCTACTTATTTCATATTCTACAAATATGATCTGCTTAGGCGAAAAATTCAAATGTTGAGATTTGTTAAATTTTTACTCATTCATAAAGCCTTAACTTTTTAATTGAGACGAAGACAATTGTAGAGTTGAGGCTTGAATTTAAGTCAATTAGCTCTGCTATGATCAACGTACTGAAATACCGATTACTCCTAAAAAGTTAAAGTGATAAAAAATTGTCAATTTAATAATTTAATAATAAGTATGATCGAACTTTATTATAAATTTACCTCACAGAAACAGTTTCTAAAGCAAGCCTTTTGTATCTACATAACTGCATGTGCTTGTTAAGCCAATTGGCATTGCTTAATTAAAACTTTTCTTCATCTCTTTTAATTTATGTTTTTTCAAAACAAAAAAATAACAAACACTCAAAATTATTTTTTACTTTCATGAGCAAATTAAAATACTTTTTCAAACAAAATATAAAACACATTTTTTAAAAGGCATTAACAAACGTTTGATATCTCATTATATTCAAATCCTTACAGAGCTATTTGGTATGCAATGTGGTTAATCTTCTTTCTTTCTTTCTTTCTTTTTATTATTATTATTTTTTTCTTATTCCAATGTGGTTAATCTTTGACTAAAGATATATAGTTCAGATATTCCAGATCGAGAAACATTGCATACACTAAAAGTTGTCTCATTATGCTGAAGACTAGATCAGTTAATCATTGTCTGGTTTTTTAGGGCTCGTTTGGGTGTCAAATTTAATTGATTTTTTTGATTCTCTATTTTGATTTTACAGATATGAGAAAAAATGGTGAAATTATGTTGGATGCGTTTAAAAAAATATTTAAGTAAGTGATTATATTAAAAAAAATAATAAAATATTATATTTTAATTATTAAAATATTTTTTTTTTAAAAAAAAAAGACAAGAAAAATCTGAACCACCCCAGGGGTGCCGGACCACGCCGGAGGGTGGCCGGACCACCGCCGGAGGGTGGCCGACCCCCGCCGGAGGTGGCCGGACCCCGCCGGAGGGGCCGGACCACTGCCGGCGGTGCCGGACACCGCGGGGGTGGCAGGACCACCCAGCCACCCTGGAATTTTTTTCCTTTTTCAGTTTTTTTTTTTCAAAATAAAAATATATATTTTTTATATTAATTTTTTATATTATTTTTTGAGTTGGGGGGAATAAATTTGAGTTGAGTTGAAAAAATTTGAGTTGTTGAAGATTGTTGACTTTTTAGAAGAATCGATAAGAATTGAGTTAAACCAAAAAGAATTGGTTACCCAAACATGCCCTTAGCATTCCATTTCTTGTTGGTGGGTGATTGAGTTTTGAGATTTCTTGGAAAATGTGATCAGGAATTAGTCTCTTGCAATGTGTTTGGAAAATAAGTCAGTCGTGTTGTTTCTCTTGTAACAGTGAATTAATAGATAATGGATAAACCTCTGTGTCCTTAGATAGGGTATGAAATTAGTTTGACGCCAAGATACACATCTGCATCAGCTGCAGGTTCCTCAGTCCATGTGAATTGTTATCAGTGTGTGCATGAAAGCTTATCATTTAACGTGTGAGCATGGCAATGTAGGGAATGTTTCTTAGCTGGGCTTCAAGCGTGAATTTGATTATAATATGAAATCCTGAATCACTTTGTTGTATGGTTCCCGCTATAGTAGAAATATGATACACCTGGATGTAGATAAATGTATGAACATAGCAAATGGGATATTTGCAAAAGAAAGAGAGTTTATATAATGGACAAAAAAGTATATGTTGCATGTTTATTTCATCTGTTAAATCATCACTTATCTCAAAAGTTTATTTTGATAAGAAAGGAAAAATGATTAACATTTTTACACTCTCCTTCGCGTGTGGGCTCAAACTACGTACCCATCAACAAGTGAAGCTTAACACATAAAATATTTAACTGAAATGAAGGATGACTTGTGGAGTAAGGGTTTGAACTCATGACCTCTGACTTTGATACCATGTTAAATCATTACTTTTCCTAAAAGCTTAACCTGATAGGAATGGATGAATGATTAATATTCTAACACCATCTAAGCTAAGAATTTGAGTTCCCTTAACACCAAACAAAACTAAGCAATATCTGATGAAGCACCTGTATAAATCTTGTGAGACTGATTCCACTTAATGTTGGTTCTCTTCTTGCAAACAGATTAGACAAGGAAGGCTCCAAGATCTTGGTCAATGCCTTGTTCGTGAGTATAGAATTGTTTGTCATATCATGCAAGGAAAAGTCAGCAGAGATTTTTTTGAGGTTTTCAGCTTAATCTCAAATATTTCTTCTCCTAGTTTTTTCTTTTGTGGATGATTTTAAGACCTCACCTTTTAATGTAGGGCTATAGAGCTATACTGTTGGAAAAGGATGGGAACCCAAAGGTAGACTGACATTCTGATTCAGTATCTTTGCATTTTAGATTATATACTCTCAATGATTTCCATAAATATAGATTTCGTTAGGTTCATTTGGCTAATTTTCATCTTTGGTTTCCTTCTTTTTGGTTTTTCGTTCAGTGGGAGCCCTCTAGATTGGAGTTTGTTACGGATGATATGGTTGAGTCGTACTTCTCTGTGGTGGATGATGAAGAGTGGGAAGATTTAAAGCTCCCTGCAAGATCCAACTTGCCTATATCTGCCATTGCAAAGCTTTGAGGTGTCAAGATGAATAAAATAATTACACTTATGGAATCCTAATAAAATGCATATTAACAAAGCTTGTCACAGAGAACATCTGTATTGACCACATTGATATTAAGTTTATGTTCTTGTAAATAAAATTGGCATTTTGGATGACTAAGAATTTATTAACAAAACAAAAAATTCAAGAAGGACAAAACACAGAATACAAAAGGGTAAGGGGAACCCCAAGGGGCCCCGAACAACAACACAGGCCTAGCAGAAAGGCCTAGAAAACATAAGTCAAATAAACTTAGGCTTGGTTTATTTTGGTGAAAACATTTTCGATTTGGTTAGAAAAGCTTGTTTAATTTATGTAAAACGGTTTTTATTTTTTAAAATTATAAACCATTTTTGAGTTTGAGTTTGAGTTTGAGTTTGAGTTTCTCCTTCTCAATTCACCAGACCCTGCCAGACCTTTACCAGAAGTTGCCGACAATTTTTCACAGTCACTCATTCTTCGTAAGAGTTAAATATTGAAAAATATTTTTAGTGAAATTATTTTTTATTGTTGAAAATATTTTCCGATAAAAAATATTTTACAACGAAACAAACGAAACAAAATTGATGGCCATGTAGAAAACATTGAACTCGGCATGGTCTTAGTCTATTGGTTGTAATTAGGCGATATTGTTAAGTATATTAAAAAAGAGAAAAAGAAAAGGAAAAAAAATTGATATATAATGCTGCAAAGCCATTGTAGTACACTGGTGCAAATTATTATTGGATTTGGCTTGGGTGCCGTAAAAGCACCCAACCCAAAGTGAATTAAAGGGTGAATTTGATTCCAAGATATTGAAATCAAAGCCACCTAACAGCACTTAAGTCGGATCCATTATTATCAAAGTGAGTGAGGATGAGAAATTTCACCAAGAGAGAAGAAAATAGTCATAGCCAAGTTTAGAGATTCAACACTCATAGTCGTCCTCGTCCAAAACAGATTTTTTTTTTAAAAAAAAATTCTACACTTTAATTTATTTTATTTTGTGAATAGTGAGGTTTTCCATCATTTTCTTCCAAAGTATATCATATTTTGGGTTTTGTTAAATACAGATTTTTGCATAGTCAAATGACTCAAATTAGGAGTCCCGATTAGCATCAGCTCAGGCTGATGCTACAATGCATCAGCCTAGGTTTGATGTGGGCCCCATATAAAAAAAAAAAAAAAAATTTACAATTACGCAAATAAGGTGGTGGGTATTGCAAAATAAGGAAAGACTACTGAAATAACGCTTAGTCAATAATATTTTGAGCTATTGAAGGCCTACATTTTTTTGAAGTTTTTTGTCTTTATTCAAGCTTTTAACTGTGTAAAACAACTGTCTTGGAGGCAGAGGCTCTTAAATTTTTATAATCTTTCTATTTAACTGGCTTATTTGTTAATACTTTTTAAAAGATTTTTTTTTTTAATGTGACATAAATGTAAAAATAATTTTAAATATTTATAAGTATTTTATGTATCGAGTTATTTATTAATTTTTTTTCATTTATTAAAAAGCAAAAAATAATCCTAAAAAGCATTAAAACAATGGAATCATTAACCTGTCGTTCAAAGAAATTTATAGATATAAAAAAAAGTCGCATCAAATATAAAATTTTTCTTTGGATTATTAACACAAATGAGACAAAGAAATATACGTAGCCGTCAAATCTTTGTATAGTGAATGTGAATCTGTAAACGTCCATTTTCAGCCGATGCTTTGATAGATGGGGACAAATAGGATTAACTTTATGTAATTTGAAAGGTATTGTCGTATGGTCAACAAAGAGTAGCGAAAGAAAGCATTGGATTTTAGCTGCGAAAATGAGTGGCAGTTTGTTGGTTGTTCTGAATATGGTTCAACTAAGATACCCATTACTTTCTTAATTACAAAAATAAAAATAAAAATAAAAATAAAAATCAACTAAGATACCCATTGACTTTAATTAGAAGTCACAATCAGATCACAAAGACAGATGTTGATCCACTCACCCTAAACACTATCTAATATAACTTCAACTTGCTGAGCTACGTAACCAGCAGAGAGGTTCTTGAAAAACCTAATTGTAAAATGTTAAAGAAAAAGGAGGGAGGCGTTTGTTTCTTATGGTCACTTTCGGTGGCATGCATGGAATATTGGTGCAGAATGACGTTTTCATAAAATAAATAAATGGGAAAATATATATAAAAAAAAAAAGTCGTCTCATCAACTAACAGCCGTTTTTAATAGGAAAAATTTCAGATTTATCCTCTGAATTTTAGTCCTTTTTAACATGCCCCCATAATCTTTAAAAAATTTCAAAATACTCCTGATTTTAGATTTTTTTTTTTTAAAAAAAATACATGGTATTTTTAGAATTTTGATAGGATTTAATGATGAATCCTGAAGGAATGAGGTAAAATGAGAGAAGTTAGAAGTTCAAGATACCGAAGTGAGAGTTTTTAAAAATTATGGGAGCATGTTAAAAATGTTTAAAATTCATGAAGTCTATCTAAAGTTTTTCCTTTTTAATAAAGCCTCATTAAGTATTAAGTGGTACAATTTGACCCATCAAACTATCAACGTGTGACAAAAAGGTAACTTTTTATTTTTTTTCCTATAATACCCTTATAGTTGACTAGTTTTCATGGATCCAGATATGGTTAAATAGGGTAGCCCGTGTAAGAATATGGACTAACCTTACCCGTTAGGGCAAGTGTTTGGACAATTCGAATCTCACCTGTTTGGATAGGTAAAATTTGTTAAGAAAGTGGTTCTTAAATTGAAGGAAGTAAGCTACTTTTTACTTTTTTATTCAAATAAATTTCACAATAACTTCACATATCATTTTCCTATACTATTTAAATATTCTTTCAAATCAATACTAAGGGGAGAATTGAAATAAAGAAAACTTTTTTTTTTTTTAATATAATAAGGATTAAAAGAGGATACAAGGCTTCCGGCTTCCCTAAATCTTGGGTAGGGTTTATAAAAAGGAAGGCCGAAGGGGAATATGCTGCAAGTAAATTTTGGGGAAGAAAATAAAACTTAGGAATATAGCGCCCATCTCCACCATTTATTTGATTTCACAACCTCGGATGAATTTTCGTTTGTAATAGTTCGTCCACCATGAAGATATCCAATTAATGCAATCATCCTTGTCTCTACCATTTTCAGTATAAATCGTTAATTTCTTTCACCTAGCTCTAATAATGATATTTTTCCTAGCTTTTACATCCGACAAATAAAATGAGAATGATGTTTTCGTCGCATTTTTCTGTGGAAAAAAATAGGGCTTAATAAAAATTGAAAAATCAAAAAATATAAGAAGCATTTTCAAGCTTAGTTTACCCAGTACATGGCTAATTAATTTCTAACATGTCTACTTTGAATAAACTTTAATATAATAGAGTTTATTATGTTAATTACTAGTCCATGGGTAAAGTCTTTAGATTTATACAAAGAACAAAATATATATACGTCTTTGTTGGGTTTGAAAGTTTATGGGTCATTAACCACAAAAAACAAAAAACAAAAAACAAAAAAAAAAAAAAAAAAGGAACGAAAGAAAGTTTATGGGTCAAAAGAGGGCTTTCCATATGTTGTAATTTACCATCATATATTCAAATTAATAAATAAGTACAAAGATGCTTGCGTCTCCCTTTGAGAATTGGTTAATCAACTCCTCAATCTTTTGATCAAAACAAACCTATATATTGGTAATGTAATAGGTTGATGCAGCTTACCCAAAAACAGTAGTTGACTCGGGCGATTCAATTATAATTAAGCACCAAACAGGACAAAACTAAAAAAATAAAAAAAATTAAAAAAAAAATTGCTAGACCTAGCTATCACTATTTTACAATTTGTTAACACGTCAATATGTAGTTAGAAGGTAATATTTTTGTTAGTAGCTAATGTGGCTCTAATCATAAACTGACACGGATTAACAAGTTAATTATAAAAAACTTGTAAAAATTTGTAGGTGTAACATTATTAAAAAAAATATAAATATATATCGCTTGTAGTTTATGAGTGTGGAAAGGGAAATCATCCTTATGGGATTATGATTCAACTAAAGTATATGATCTATTCCTAATTTCTCAAAAAAAAAAAAAAAAAAAACGTGGTGAAAAAAATAAAAAAAGGAATATCATTCTAGCATTTTATGACAATAATTGTAATTATGCACCCTTACATATCCTACTAGGTTAAAGTCCCATCTATCAAACCTATACACATATGACTTTGGCGGGCCAAGAGGGCCGTAGTCCCTGGTTTTGAAATTTTTTTTTATATATATATATGGACCTAAAAATTAAGTTTGGTCCTTATCAAAATAAAAAGTCATGAATGGGCTCCTTCAGAACGCTTCCTTGGTCTTGTTTCTGTCTATACCCCATAGAGAATGATTGATTGAATCCAAGCAACTGCGAGAGAGGCGTCTTAAGGTGACATGTACTCATGACATTCATATTGTTTCATTCTTGAAAATAATTTTTTAGCATTTGAATATTGCATGACAAATCTCGATATTAAACTAAAAAATGACCAACAAATTAAAATTGGTGTACAAATGATGGTTATGGTGCCAATTAGGGCAAGAGGAGGAGTTGTTATATATGTGCATAGTTGGTTTGACCATAAGAAACTTTTTCTTTGCATTAATTAGTATCCTTTTTAAAAGCCAATGGAGCATGAGACTTGTGGGGTAATTAACAAACCGCCTATATTGCCCTTCAAACAAACCTTGATTGAAACTGATCGAAAAAAGGAAAAAGGGGTTTACATAGGAGTGGATTTAATTAATACACTTTGAAATCTTGGTCCTACGTACGTACTTGAAGGGATATGCTTTTCCAACTCCAAGAGGAGTATTTATTGAA
>FXXK01002632.1:12326-24572 GCA_900184695.1 Betula pendula
GTATAGATTTCGTTAGGTTCATTTGGCTAATTTTCATCTTTGGTTTCCTTCTTTTTGGTTTTTCGTTCACTGGGAGCCCTCTAATTGGAGTTTGTTACGATGATATGGTTTGAGTCGTACTTCTCTATGGTGGATGATGAAGAGTGGGAAGATTTAAAGCTCCCTGCAAGATCCAACTTGCCTATATCTGCCATTGCAAAGCTTTGAGGTGTCAAGATGAATAAAATAATTACACTTATGGAATCCTAATAAAATGCATATTAACAAAGCTTGTCACAGAGAACATCTGTATTGACCACATTGATATTGAGTTTATGTTCTTGTAAATAAAATTGGCATTTTGGATGACTAAGAATTTATTAACAAAACAAAAATGCAAGAAGGACAAAACACAGAATACAAAAGGGTAAGGGGAACCCCAAGGGCCCGAACAACAACACAGGCCTAGCAGAAAGGCCTAGAAAACATAAGTCAATAAAACTTAGGCTTGGTTTTTTTTGGTGAAAACATTTTTGATTTGGTTAAAAAGCTTGTTTAATTTATGTACAAATGGTTTTTTTTTTTTTTTAAATTGTAAACCATTTTTGAGTTTGAGTTTGACTGTTTCTCATCCAATTCACCAAGACTGCCAAGACCTTTACCAGAAGTTGCCAGCGATATTTTACAGTCATTCATTTTTCGTAAGAGTTAAATACTGAAAAATATTTTTAGTGAAATTATTTTTTATTGTTGAAAATATTTTTCGATAAAAAATATTTTACGGCGAAATAAACGAAAAAATTGATGGCCATGTAGAAAACATTGAATCGGCATGGTCTTAGTCTATTGGTTGTAATTAGGCGATATTGTTAAGTATATTAAAAAAGAGAAAAAGAAAGGAAAAAAAATGATATCTAATGCTGAAAGCCATTGTAGCACACTGGTGCAATTATTATTGGATTTGGCTTGGGTGCCGTAAAAGCACCCAACCCAAAGTAATTAAGGGGTAAATTTGATTCCAAGATATTGAAATCAAAGCCACCTAACAGCACTTAAGTCGGATCCATTATTATCAAAGTGAGTGAGGATGAGAAATTTCACCAAGAGATAAGAAAATAGTCATAGCCAAGTTTAGAGATTCAATACTCATAGTTGTCCTCGTCCCAAAAAAGTTTTTTTTAAAAAAAATTTCTATACTTTAATTTATTTTATTTTGTGAATAGTGAGGTTTTCCATCATTTTCTTCCAAAGTATATCATATTTGGGTTTTGTTAAATACAGATTTTTGCATAGTCAATTAGGTGGTGGGTATTGCAAAATAAGGAATTAAAGACTACTGAAAATAACGCTTAGTCAATATATATTTTGACTATTGGAAGGCCTACATTTTTTTGAAGTTTTTTGTCTTTATTCAAGCTTTTAACTGTGTAAAACAACTGTCTTGGAGGCAGAGCTCTTAAATTTTTATAATCTTTCAATTTAACTGGCTTATTTGTTAATATTTTTTAAAGATGTTTTATTTTTTTATAATGTGACATAAATGTAAAATAATTTTAAATATTATATATTTTATGTGTCAAGTTATTTATTAATTTTTTTTTATTTATTAAAAAGCAAAAATAATCCTAAAAACATTAAAAAACAATCGAATCATTAACCTGTCGTTCCAAAGAAATTTATAGATATAAAAAAAAGTCCCATCAAATATAAAATTTTTCTTTGGATTATTAACACAAATGAGACAAAAAAATATACGTAGCCGTCAAATCTTTGTATAGTGAATGTGAATCTGTAAACGTCCATTTTCAGCCGATGCTTTGATAGATGGGGACAAAAGGGATTAACTTTAAGTAAATTTGAAAGGTATTGTCGTATGGTCAACAAAGAGTAGCGAATGAAAAAGCATTGGATTTTAGCTGCGAAAATGAGTGGCAGTTTGTGGTGGTTGTTCTGAATATGGTTCAACTAAGATACCATTACTTTCTTAATTACAAAATAAAAATAAAAATAAAAAATAAAAATCAACTAAGATACCCATTGACCTTAATTAGAAGTCACAATCAGATCACAAAAGACAGATGTTGACCCCACTCACCCTAAACACTATCTAATATAACTGTCAACTTGCTGAGCTACGTAACCTGCAGAGAGGTTCTTGAAAAACCTAATTGTAAAATGTTAAAGAAAAAGGAGGGAGGCGTTTGGTTTCTTATGGTCACTTTCGGTGGCATGCATGGAATATTGGTGCAGAATGGCGTTTTCATAAAATAAATAAATGGAAAAATATAAAAATAAAAAGTCGTCTCACAACTAACAGCCGTTTTTAATAGGAAAAATTTCAGATTTATCCTCTGAACTTAGTCCTTTTTAACATGCCCTCATAAATCTTCAAAAAATTTTAAAATACTCCTGATTTAATTTGTAATTTTTTTTTTTTAAAAAAAATACATGGTATTTTTTAGAATTTTGATAGGATTTAATGATGAATCCTGAAGGAATGAGGTAAAATGAGAGAAGTTAGAAGTTCAAGATACGAAGTGAGAGTTTTTAAAAATTATGGGGGCATGTTAAAAATGTTTAAAATTCATGAGTTCTATCTAAGTTTTTCCTTTTTAATAAAGCCTCATTAAGTATTAAAGTGGTACAGTTTGACCCATCAAAACTAACGTGTGACAAAAATGTAACTTTTTATTTTTTTTCCTATAATACCCTTATAGTTGACTAGTTTTCATGGATCCTGATATGGTTAAATAGGGTAGCCCCGTGTAAGAATATGGACTACCTTACCCGTTAGGGCAAGTGTTTGGACAATTCGAATCTCACCTGTTTGGATAGGTAAAATTTGTTAAGAAAGTGGTTCTTAAATTGAAGGGAAGTAAGCTACTTTTTACTTTTTTATTCAAAATAAATTTTACAATAACTTCACATATCATTTTTTATATATATAAATATTCTTTCAAATCAATACTAGGGGGAGAATGAAAAGAGACAAACTTTTTTTTTTAATAAAATAAGGATAAAAGAAGATAAAGTGCTTCCGGCTTCCCTAATCTTGGGTAGGTTTTATAAAAAGGAAGGCCGAAGGGGAATCTGCTGCAAGTAAATTTTGGGAAGAAAATAAAACTTAGGAAGTCTACTGATATAGCGCCCATCTCCACCATTTATTTGATTTCACAACCTCGGATGAATTTTCGTTTATAATAGTTCGTCCACCATGAAAATATCCAATTAATGCAATTATCCTTGTCTCTACCCATTTTCAGTATAATCGTTAATTTCTTTCACCTAGCTCTAATAATAATATTTTTCCTAGCTTTTACATCCGACAAATAAAATGAGAATGATGTTTTCGTCCGCGATTTTTCTGTGAAAAAAATAGGGCTTAGTAAAAATTGAAAAAATCTAAAAATATAAGAAGCATTTTCAAGCTTATTTACCCGCAGTAACACGGCTAATTATTTGTAACACGTTACTTTGAATAAACTTTAATATAATAGAGTTTATTACATTAATTACTAATCCATGGGCTAGGTTTAATATTGCTAGTAAAGTCTTTAGATTTTAATAAAACAAAAAGAATATACTAATAATATATATATTATAATAATATATAAGTCCTGTACGTCTTTGTTGGGTTTGAAAGTTTAATTATGGGTCAAAAGAGGCGCTTTCCATATTTTGTAATTTAACCATCTATATATTCCAAATAATAAATAAGTACAAAAGATGCTTGCGTCTCCCTTTGAAATTGGTTAATCAACTCCTCAATCTTTTGATCCAAAACAAACTATATATTCGGTAATGTAATAGGTTGATGCAGTGTATCCCAAAAACAGTAGTTGCGACTCGGGCGATTCAATTATAATAAGCACCAAACAGGACAAATAAAAAAATAAAAAATTGCTAGATAGCTATCACTCATTTTACAATTTGTTAACACGTCATATGTAGTTAGAAGGTAATATTTTTGTTAGTAGCCTAAATGTGGCGGTCTTAATCATAAACTGACACGGATAACAAAGTTAGATTAATAAAAAACTGTGTAAAATTTGTAGGTGTAACATTATTAAAAAAAATATAAATATATATCCGCATCGTAGTTTATGGACGTGTGGAAAGGGAATCATCCTTATGGATTAAATGATTCAACTAAAGTATATGATCCTATTCCTTAATTTCTCAAAAAAAAAAAAAATCGTGGTAAAAAAAAAAAGAAAATCATTCCTAGCCTTTTTACAATAATTGTAGATTATGACCCTTACATCGCCGTAACTAGGTAGAAGTTCCCATCTACAAACCTAATACCGTATGACTTTGGGGGGCCAAGAGGGCCCGTAGTCCCTGGTTGTTGAAATTTTTTTTATATAGTATATATGGACCCCTAAAATTAAGTTGGCCTTATCAAAATAAAAAATCATAATTACGCTCCTCCAGCAACGCTTCCTTGGTCTTGTTTTTTTCTATACCATAGAGAATGATTTGATTGAATCAAGCAACTGCGAGAGAGGCGTCTTAAAGGTGACATGCCTCATCGACATTCATATTGTTTCATTCTTGAAAAATAATTTTTAGCATTTGAATATTGCATTACAAATCTCGATATTAAACTAAAAATAAACCAACTAATTAAAAATTGGTGTGCAAATGATGGTTAGGTGCCAATTAGGGATAAGAGGAAGGAGGTTTGTTATGTGCATAGTTGGTTTGACCATAGAAACTTTTTCTTTGCATTAATTAATAACCTTTTTAAAATCAAATGGAGAATGAGACTGGTGGGGTTAATTAACAAGAACCGCCTATATTGCCTTCAAACAAACCTTGGATTGAAAACTGATCGACAAAGGCAACATTATTGAAAAAAGGAAAAAGGGGTTTACACTAGGAGGTGGATTTAATTAATACACTTCGAAATCTTGGTCGCTACGTACAGTACTTGAAGGGATAGGCTGTTTCCACTCCAAGAGGAGTATTTATTGATCTATTTCAAATTTCGAACAAATCAAACTGACAACCCTATCTAAGAAAAAAAAAAAAAATCAAACTGACAACCCTGCTCTTGGATGTGTTTTAGTCAGACTCTGCAAGTTCTTATCCTGCAAAATGGGGCGGGTGACTGGCGGTGGGTTAAGAAAAAGTCACCGACTTGATAAATTAAACTGATAAGAAATAATAAACCTGTTAACTTGATTAATATTCTAACAAATGTGATCTGTTGGCGAAAAATTCAAACGTTGAGATTTGTTAAATTTTTACTTATTCATAAAGCTTAACTATTTTATTGAGACGAAGGACAAATTGTAGAGTTGAGGTTGAATTTAAGTCATTAGCTCTGCTCTGATAACGTACTGAAATACCGATTATCCTAAAAAGTTAAAGCGATAAAAAATTGTCAATTTAATAATTTAATTAATAAGTATGATCGAACTTTATTATAAATTTACCCTACAAGATAACAGTTTCTAAAGCAAGCCTTTTGTATTACATAACTTGCATGTGTTGGTTAAGCCAATTGGCATTGCTTAATAAAACTTTTTTCATCTCTCTTTTATTTATTTTTTTTTCAAATCAAAAAAATTAACAAACACTCAAAATTATTTTTTACTTTTATATCAAATTAAAATACTTTTTCAAACAAAAATATAAAACACATTTTTTAAAAAGCATTAACAAACGGTTTGATATCTCAATTATATTCAAATCCTTACAGAGCTATTGGTATGCAATGTGGTTAATCTTCTTTCTTTCTTTCTTTCTTTTTATTATTATTATTATTTTCTATTCCAATGTGGTTAATCTTTGACTAAGATATATAAGTTCAGGATATTCCAGATCGAGTAAACATTGCATACACTAAAAGTTGTCTCATTATGCTGAAGACTAGATCAGTTAATCATTGTCTGGTTTTTTAGCATTCCATTTCTTGTTGGTGGGTGATTGAGTTTTGAGATTTCTTGGAAAATGTGATCAGGAATTAGTCTCTTGCAATGTGTTTGGAAAATAAGTCAGTCGTGTTGTTTCTCTTGTAACAGTGAATTAATACATAATAGATAAACCTCTGTGTCCTTAGATAGGGTATGAAATTAGTTTGACGCCAAGATACACATCTGCATCAGCTGCAGGTTCCTCAGTCCATGTGAATTGTTATCAGTGTGTGCATGAAAGCTTATCATTTAACGTGTGAGCATGGCAATGTAGGGAATGTTTCTTACCTGGGCTTCAAGCTTGAATTTGATTATAATATGAAATCATGAATCACTTTGTTGTATGGTTCCCGCTATAGTAGAAATATGATACACCTGGATGTAGATAAATGTATGAACATAGCAAATGGGATATTTGCAAAAGAAAGAGAGTTTATATAATGGACAATGAAGTATATGTTGCATGTTTATTCCATCTGTTAAATCATCACTTATCCCAAAAGTTTATTTTGATGAGAAAGGAAAAATGATTAATATTTTAACATTCTCCCTCACGTGTGGGCTCAGGCTTAACACGTAGAATATTTAACTGAAATGGAGGATGACTTGTAGAGTAAGGGTTTGAACTCATAACCTCTGACTTTGATACCATGTTAAATCATTACTTTTTCTAAAAGCTTAACCTGATAGGAATGGATGAATGATTAATATTCTAACACCATCTAAGCTAAGAATTTGAGTTCCCTTAACACCAAACAAAACTAAGCAATATCTGATGAAGCATCTGTATAAATCTTGTGAGACTGATTCCACTTAATGTTGGTTCTCTTCTTGCAAACAGATTAGACAAGGAAGGCTCCAAGATCTTGGTCAATGCCTTGTTCGTGAGTATAGAATTGTTTGTCATATCATGCAAGGAAAAGTAAGCAGAGATTTTTTTGAGGTTTTCAGCTTAATCTCAAATATTTCTTCTCCTAGTTTTTTCTTTTGTGGATGATTTTAAGACCTCACCTTTTAATGTAGGGCTATAGAGCTATACTGTTGGAAAAGTATGGGAACCCAAAGGTAGACTGACATTCTGATTCAGTATCTTTGCATTTTAGATTATATACTCTCAATGATTTCCAATAGTAATAGATTTCGTTAGGTTCATTTGGCTAATTTTCATCTTTGGTTTCCTTCTTTTTGGTTTTTCGTTCAGTGGGAGCCCTCTATTTTGGAGTTTGTTACGGATGATATGGTTGAGTCGTACTTCTCTATGGTGGATGATGAAGAGTGGGAAGATTTAAAGCTCCCTGCAAGATCCAACTTGCCTATATCTGCCATTGCAAAGCTTTGAGGTGTCAAGATGAATAAAATAATTACACTTATGGAATCCTAATAAAATGCATATTAACAAAGCTTGTCACAGAAAACATCTGTATTGACCACATTGATATTAAGTGTATGTTCTTGTAAATAAAATTGGCATTTTGGATGACTAAGAATTTATTAACAAAACAAAAATGCAAGAAGGGCAAAACACAGAATACAAAAGGGTAAGGGGAACCCCAAGGGGCCCCGAACAACAACACAGGCCTAGCAGAAAGGCCTAGAAAACATAAGTCAAATAAACTTAGGCTTGGTTTATTTTGGTGAAAACATTTTTGATTTGGTTAGAAAAGCTTGTTTAATTTATGTAAAATGGTTTTTATTTTTTAAAATTGTAAACCATTTTTGAGTTTGAGTTTCTCCTTCTCGATCAATTCACCAGACCCTGCCAGACCTTTACCAGAAGTTGCCGGCGATTTTTTACAGTCACTCATTTTTCGTATGAGTTAAATACTGAAAAATATTTTTAGTGAAATTATTTTTTATTGTTGAAAATATTTTTTGATAAAAAATATTTTACGGCGAAACAAACGAAACAAAATTGATGGCCATGTAGAAAACATTGAACTCGGCATGGTCTTAGTCTATTGGTTGTAATTAGGCGATATTGTTAAGTATATAAAAAAGAGAAAAAGAAAAGGAAAAAAAAATGATATATAATGCTGCAAAGCCATTGTAGCACACTGGTGCAAATTATTATTGGATTTGGCTTGGGTGCCGTAAAAGCATCCAACCCGAAGTGAATTAAGGGGTAAATTTGATTCCAAGATATTGAAATCAAAGCCACCTAACAGCACTTAAGTCGGATCCATTATTATCAAAGTGAGTGAGGATGAGAAATTTCACCAAGAGAGAAGAAAATAGTCATAGCCAAGTTTAGAGATTCAATACTCATAGTCGTCCTCATCCAAAAAAGTTTTTTTTTTTTTTAAATTTCTATACTTTAATTTATTTTATTTTGTGAATAGAGAGGTTTTCCATCATTTTCTTCCAAAGTATATCATATTTTGGGTTTTGTTAAATACAGATTTTTGCATAGTCCAATTAGGTGGTGGGTATTGCAAAATAAGGAAAGACTACTGAAATAACGCTTAGTCAATAATATTTTGAGCTATTGAAGGCCTACATTTTTTTGAAGTTTTTTGTCTTTATTGAAGCTTTTAACTGTGTAAAACAACTGTCTTGGAGGCAGAGGCTCTTAAATTTTTATAATCTTTCAATTTAATTGGCTCGTTTGTTAATTTTTTTTAAAAGATGGTTTTATTTTTTTATAATGTGACATAAATGTAAAAATATTTTTAAATATTTTATGTGTCGAGTTATTTATTAATTTTTATTTATTTATTAAAAAGCAAAAAATAATCCTAAAAAACATTAAAAAACAATCGAATCATTAACCTGTCGTTCAAAGAAATTTTTAGATATAAAAAAAAGTCGCATCAAATATAAAAATTTTCTTTGGATTATAACACAAATGAGACAAAAAAATATACGTAGCCGTCAAATCTTTGTATAGTGAATGTGAATCTGTAAACGTCCATTTTCAGCCGATGCTTTGATAGATGGGGACAAAAAGGGATTAACTTTAAGTAATTTGAAAGGTATTGTCGTATGTTCAACAAAGAGTAACGAATGAAAAAGCATTGGATTTTAGCTGCGAAAATGAGTGGCAGTTTGTGTGGTTGTTCTGAATATGGTTCAACTAAGATACCCATTACTTTCTTAATTACAAAAATAAAAATAAAAATAAAAATAAAAATCAACTAAGATACCCATTGACCTTAATTAGAAGTCACAATCAGATCACAAAGACAGATGTTGACCCACTCACCCTAAACACTATCTAATATAACTTCAACTTGCTGAGCTACGTAACCTGCAGAGAGGTTCTTGAAAAACCTAATTGTAAAATGTTAAAGAAAAAGGAGGGAGGCGTTTGTTTCTTATGGTCACTTTCGGTGGCATGCATGGAATATTGGTGCAGAATGACGTTTTCATAAAATAAATAAATGGAAAAATATAAAAAATAAAAAGTCGTCTCACAACTAACAGCCATTTTTAATAGGAAAAATTTCAGATTTATCCTCTGAACTTAGTCCATTTTAACATGCCCTCATAATCTTCAAAAAATTTTAAAATACTCCTGATTTAAGAATTTTTTTTTTAAAAAAAAAATACATGATATTTTTAGAATTTTGATAGGATTTAATGATGAATCCTGAAGGAATGAGGTAAAATAAGAGAAGTTAGAAGTTCAAGGTACTGAAGTGAGAGTTTTTAAAAATTATGGGGGCATGTTAAAAATGTTTAAAATTCATGAGGTCTATCTAAAGTTTTTCCTTTTTAATAAAGCCCCATTAAGTATTAAGTGGTACAGTTTTACCCATCAAACTAACGTGTGACAAAAATGTAACTTTTTATTTTTTTCCTATAATACCCTTATAGTTGACTAGTTTTCATGGATCCTGATATGGTTAAATAGGGTAGCCCGTGTAAGAATATGGACTAACCTTACCCGTTAAGGCAAGTGTTTGGACAATTCGAATCTCACCTGTTTGGATAGGTAAAATTTGTTAAGAAAGTGGTTCTTAAATTGAAGGAAGTAAGCTACTTTTTACTTTTTTATTCAAATAAATTTTACAATAACTTCACATATCATTTTCTTATACTATATAAATATTCTTTCAAATCAATACTAGGGGGAGAATGAAAAAGACAAAACTTTTTTTTTTTTAATAAAATAAGGATAAAAGAAAGAGAGAGATAAGTATGTATTTAATCTTCAACTTGGCGTTCCTAAAGAGTAGTTCAATTAGCTGAAAATCACGCCTCATAAAATAAAGGTCACTAGCTTGAATCTCTCCCCTCTTACTTTTCTCCCCTTGTGTGGATCAATATGTTAAAAAAAAAAAAAAATCTTCAAACTTGGCTGAGATATATCTTTCTAAACAAATAAACAAAGCCATAGAGGTTTTCATGCATGGTCTGACCTAAACTTTATGGTCCTATATATAGATCAATAAATACTCCTCTTGGAGTTGGAAAAGCCTATCCCTTCAAGTACGTACGTAGGACCAAGATTTCGAAGTGTATTAATTAAATCCACTCCTATGTAAACCCTTTTTCCCTTTTTTCAATATGTTGCCTTTTCGATCAGTTTCAATCAGGTTTGTTTGAAGGGCAATATAGGCGGTTTGTTAATATCCCCACCAGTCTCATTCTCCATTTGCTTTTAAAAGGTTATTAATTAATGCAAAGAAAAAGTTTCTTATGGTCAAACCAACTATGCACATAACAACTCCTCCTCTTACCCTAATTGGCACCATAACCATCATTTGCACACCAATTTTAATTAGTTGGTTATTTTTTTAGTTTAATATCGAGATTTGTAATGCAATATTCAAATGCTAAAAATTATTTTCAAGAATGAAACAATATGAATGTCATGAGTGCATGTCACCTTAAGACGCCTCTCTCGCAGTTGCTTGGATTCAATCAATCATTCTCTATGGGGTATAGACAAAAACAAGACCAAGGAACGTTCTGAAGGAGCTCATTCATGATTTTTTATTTTGATAAGACCAAACTTAATTTTTAGGTCCAAATATATATATAAAAAAAAATTTCAAAACAGGGACTACGGCCCTCTTGGCCCCAAAGTCATACGTGTATAGGTTTGATAGATGGGACTTTAACCTAGTAGGCGATGTAAGGGTGCATAATTACAATTATTGTCATAAAATGCTAGAATGATATTCCTTTTTTTTTTTACCACGATTTTTTTTTTTTTTTGAGAAATTAGGAATAGATCATATACTTTAGTTGAATCATAATCCCATAAGGATGATTTCCTTTCCACACTCATAAACTACATGCGATATATATTTATATTTTTTTTAATAATGTTACACCTACAAATTTTACAAGTTTTTATAATTAACTTGTTAATCCGTGTCAGTTTATGATTAGAGCCACATTAGCTACTAACAAAAATATTACCTTCTAACTACATATTGACGTGTTAACAAATTGTAAAATAGTGATAGCTAGGTTAGCAATTTTTTTATTTTTTATTTTTGTCCTGTTTGGTGCTTAATTATAATTGAATGCGCCGAGTCAACTACTGTTTTTGGGTAACGCTGCATCAACCTATTACATTACCAATATATAGGTTTGTTTTGATCAAAAGATTGAGGAGTTGATTAACCAATTCTCAAAGGGAGACGCAAGCATCTTTGTACTTATTTATTAATTTGAATATATGATGGTAAATTACAAAATTTGGAAAGCCCTCTTTTGGACCCATAATTAAACTTTCAAACCCAAACAAAGACGTACAGGACTATAAATATATATATATATATATATATATATATAATATATATATATATATTATTATATAGTATATATATATATATATATTGTTCTTTATACAAATCTAAAGACTTTACTAGCAATATTAAACCTAGCCCATGGATTAGTAATTAATATAATAAACTCTATTATATTAAAGTTTATTCAAAGTAGACATGTTAGAAATTAATTAGCCGTGTACTGGCGGGTAAACTAAGCTTGAAAATGCTTCTTATATTTTTAGATTTTTCAATTTTTATTAAGCCCTATTTTTTCCACAGAAAAATGGCGACGAAAACATATTTCTCATTTTATTTGTCTGATGTAAAAGCTAGGAAAATATCATTATTAGAGCTAGGTGAAAGAAATTAACGATTTATACTGAAAATGGTAGAGACAAGGATGATTGCATTAATTGGATATTTTCATGGTGGACGAACTATTACAAACGAAAATTCATCCGAGGTTGTGAAATCAAATAAATGGTGGAGATGGGCGCCTATATCAGTAAGACTTCCTAAGTTTTATTTTCTTCCCCAAAATTTACTTGCAGCAGATTCCCCTTCGGCCTTCCTTTTTTATACCTACCCAAGATTTAGGGAGGCGGAAAGCACTTTATCTT
>FXXK01002635.1:0-42765 GCA_900184695.1 Betula pendula
TTGACCTAAGAAACAACAAAAACTAACATTATTTACAACCATATGTGTTTCCATGGAAACAGCTTGGGTGACCCTACGGCTATGCAGAGCACATGGACCCAACACACACAATCAGAAACAGCTTTGGGACCACTGGAGTATTGCAAATCAATATGGACCCAACAACACACAAACAGAAACAGCTTCGGGCCACTAGAGTTATTGCATCATATGGACCCCCCCCAACAACACACAAAGCAGAAAATGTACAGTTCACAATTAATAAACAACATCACAATATGCGAAAACAAATTTACACTACACCCATTACTATCATCGTCACAAAACAAAGTGTACATATCAGTTTAATGAGTTTAGAGATAAGGAAAATAATTAAGCAGAATTACACATCCAGCCAATCAACCCAAAACCCCAAATCAAAACTCCTAACCACGTTTGTTAAACACACCTGGTGCAAAAGTTATTAGTGCCTTTCCTTCTCAAGATGGGCCGAGATGAACTCCTTACGAAAAAAAGGCAACCACTCCACTTTTCCAATTCGAGCTTTGCCTTTGACCCCACAAGAACATGTCTGTATCGCAACAGGAGCTTCTAGATGTCTGATAAAAATAAAACAAAAGACTTGGTTAATGTGTTCAAGTGTTAAAGTGAGGTGAGGGTAACTTAGTTTTCACGCGTGGACCCAGGGGTAGATAGGGAACATTTGAGGAAA
Source organism: Betula pendula (assembly GCA_900184695.1). Taxonomy (NCBI): domain Eukaryota; kingdom Viridiplantae; phylum Streptophyta; class Magnoliopsida; order Fagales; family Betulaceae; genus Betula; species Betula pendula. Next base: position 713 of record FXXK01002635.1, read on the forward strand.
CCGGCACTGACGCGCACGTGTGACCTGCCGTCAGTTGAACACGGCAAGTCAGACGGAAGTACCGAAATGATTTTTTTGAAACTTGAGGGGGCAAATTGTGAATTTTTTAACATTGGGGGCTAATTGAAAATCCCTCAAACATTGGGGGTTATTTGTAATATTTCCCAACAATTTACCATCACTTGAGTCCTTAGCGCGCAAATTTAGTGTATCTTATCTCTACCTTTGACTATTCTGCATACACTTGAGAGAAAATTATCTTATATTATTTGGACTCCCTTGCATTGTTTACCCCAAAGTTCTTTAACCATAAAAAATTCAAGAGAAGTTTACTATTCAAAGTCTTAAACAAAAAATCATTGCATCTCGTTACCCTCTAATACATCTGTAATTTTTGAATTTTATACTATATACATATCTTCAAAAAACTACAACAAAAGATCTTTTCAATTTTGCCCGGCTTGACTGACTTTCCATGAGAGCTCCCATGCCTAGGAAGAATAGAAAGCATTATCATAAGAATAATCTTGCTAATAATTAACTTAGATGTGGTGTTAAAAAAATAAAGCGAATGAAAATATTCTCTAACCGTCCAAGAACGAAGTAGTAGACTCTCCATTCCTACCTTCCATTTTTGCTTCTATCCTGCTTCTATTATTGCTTCCAGCTCTTCCCGACCCTAGATTTCCGACGCCTTCATCTCTTCCCACAATTTTTCTTGATCTTCTTTATGCTTAGCCTCCATCTCTACCCGCAATGTGTCTTGATCTTCTTATGTCTACAATTTGCTTGATCTCTTATGTCTAGTCTCCATCTCCTTTCATCTTGAGATTGCATTCTCATGGTTGTCAAACTGCGAGGCAGACAGAAGTGAAATGAACTTACACGAAGATGTATGACACTACATCCCAACCTCGTACATGTCACTGAGCGTAGCGGGCCCTTCCCTTGGTCTCAGCCTTGCGACATTAATTTCTACTTGGGGCAGTCCACGCTATCAGAGTTGTTATCTTGATTCCATTCATTCTGCACCAAACCATAATGCAATTAACTATAATTAATTGTGGTAGTTAATTATTACCAATTCATTACGAATAAACAATTTCATTTACTACATATTGCCTTCAGCTTTCTTCATTCACAAAGTTCCATCTTTTCTGATGTGGTCTTCAAAAAATTCAACGCCTTTTGGTCGACACCGTAACATGTCTGCACATAATTAACAATTACATTAAGAATTGTTACACGTTGATATTGTAAAAATTATAATTCTTTACCTTCCTCGTGATTTGACGAAATGATACATAGCCAGCGTTATGCTTTGAAGTCAGCGCTTCTTTTTCCTTATTTCTTTTCACCGCCCTAGAGTCAACCCAAAATCAAATTTTCATTAGTTTTCTTAATTTGTATGCAAATGTTACAATCTTAAGTAAACTATTAGAGTAAAATATATATTTACCTTCATGAAGGGTTCTCAAATGATTCACAAATCAGCTTCCATTTTTTCCTTGAGAAAGACCTTCCGAAACATTGGATATCGCTTCAGATTTAGCATGGGCCATAGCCACCGAATTGCTCTCATCAATCCATTTGAAATAAATTTTGTAGTTCTTTCTTTTTAGGTCTGTGCGAACCCTAGAATAGCTCTTACGCATTAAATATCTTAACGACTTCAATTTTGTCGCATTTAGGACGAATGAACTCTAGGACATTGTAATTAAGAAAAAAAAATGGTCAAGACTTGTCATATTATTCGTAGCAAGTGGCATAATACACATAAACAATGAAAGTCTTACCTTCACATGGTTTTCTAACATCAACTTTAGTTTCTTCGGTTCCTTGCTCCAATTTTCATAATGTAGGTCACAATGGTGGTAGACAACTAGACTAATCATCCTCGGCCACGACGTAGCATGTGTTCCCACCGGCAAACGCATCTTGTCAGGGATTTGTATATCAACAAGACCATGTTTATCTACAAATTTCTTGAACTTCTTCAGTTTGTTCTTACCTCTAGGGCGTCTAACCTTTGTGGTGGATGCTAGTCAAAACATAAAAAGTTGGTCAGATACATTTATCAAAGTAATTGGCAAAGTGTCTACAACAAAACCTTTTTCATAAAAAAAAAAGACCATATGTTCACTTACAAAACGCGATGTGTGTATCTCCCTGTGAATTAATGCCCGTCGATGAGTGTTCAGGATTAGACGGCCGCTGAGACTGGCTCTCTGTCGAACCAAGAGTTGCATGTGATAACATGTTAGTATCGTGAATGACCTCATCCCTGAGAATATGCATGTCACGATCCTCGATATGTGGGACGCGGCCTAGACCTGTTCCTCTCGGCATTCACAACTGCGTTGATAGATTTGCTGACAGCAATACCAAAAACAAACATGTCGATTAGATATATAACCATAATATGAAAAATATTCATACAAATAATTGAGTAAACAACACATATAATAACAATATAGAACTAAACCAAAAATGCAAGACTCAATATGCAAAGCAAGATGTCAAAAATTTACACAAGACAAACAAAGATTAAATCTAAGAACAAAAGTAATGTCTAGAATCAATTAAAAAAGATATATGTAGAATTCTAACATGTCATCATCAGAGTCTGTATCATTTTCACTTGAAGAAGGTTGTTCGTTTTCAGATTCAATTGAGTGTCCAGAATCAGTATCATAGCTGCTACATAACTCTTCTTCGTCATCGGAGCTCGTATCATGTTCCTCGACTGGTAGGTTATCATTAGCAAAAAGGCTTGCATCAAGTTCCACGTATAATTCATCAATAGCTATTGTCGTATCATCTCTACGAAACATAAGAGAGTCTTCAACAATGGTCATATTACCACTAACACATCCATGATAAGTGCTGAATGTTACACATTCAAGCCCCTTAATTCACATATGTTAATCTCTTAGTTTCATTATAATATGATGTTTTGTGTTGTTTTTGTGTTTTTTCCTTATTTTATAGGTTTTGGAAGAAAAGAAATCAATTCCATCAACTCGAGCTCAAAACACATGAACTGTGCAAAGTTGCTGAAAATCTGACCTTTGTGCACTATTTTGGCCATAACTCTTAGCTCAAAACTCGGATTAAGGCACGGTCAAGGGCGTTGGAAAGAGGACTCAGAGAGGAACAAATCATCAAGCAAGAGTTTTTTCATCCAAGGTGCGCTCAAGCACCCAAAATGATGCTCGAGTGCCTGGCGCGCTGGAAACGAGCGTCAGCGCTGGCGCGCTGCGAGCATCATGGCACCTGACGCTCGAGCGCCCAAAACTGACGCTCGAGCGTCGTCGTGCGTTGGGAACCTCCGAAGTCGGCAGAACTGATATGGAAAGAGGGTAATCCAACCCCAACTCAATCTTGGACTTCCTAGGGTGCACGAAATTGATTAGGGTTGCTCCTAAACTCTATAAATACTCCCCTAAGTCCTCCAAAACAAAGAGACAAGCTTGAGGAGAGGAATCAAAGGCTTCAAAGAAGGGTTTTCTAGTCTTATTCTTTTAGTTTTCTTTGTTATTTCTTATGGGGATGATTTTCATCCAAATTATGTGTAGCTAATACTTTAGTTAGGGCTCGATTGAAGCCCTAATCATGTCTCTTAAGATTTCAATTTGTCTTTGCTACAATTCATGTTTTGATGCTTAATTGATTTATCTCGGGTTTTTTGTTCGTTCTTCATATGGGTTATGTATGGGTTTTGATCATCTTATGCATATAACATGTGTAGAGTGTTATCTAGGTCAATTTGAGATGACGAGTCCTGGCCTAGTTAGAGTGACAAAAGATCAATTGCGGGTTCTTGGGTAATCAACATGAAAGACGAAGTATATACCATTGTTCTAGGTTTTAGTGTGTTTGTCGATCTCCATAGATTTATGCTTTCTTGAGGAACAACTTAGTATACACCCATGCTAAATCCCTCAAGAAAGAAAAGAGTTAGAGTATACACCCATGCCTAATTTCGTTGTTTAGGGAGATCAATAGCTTTTGGAGTATACACCCATGCCCTTAGGCTGGCAAACATTGAGTATTTCGACATGAATGTAGCATTGTGCATATTGTTTACCTTATTTGAGTATGATTAGCGGTGGATATCGAAGCCCTAGCCCTTTATCTTATTATTTCAATTCAATATTTTATCTTATTTCATTCACAATATCTTTTTAGGAATTTCTTTTTAAACATAGTTTACCAATCCTCGTGGGAATGATCTCGTATTTGCCATCTATACTATTGTTTTGATCTTGTGCACTTGCGAGTAAAACGTGCATTTATTTGCCTATTTATTTAGGTGGATAATTGTACAACAATCCACGTTCCTGGTATACATCAACGTTGATTCCTTAGTCATATTGTTTATATCTCCCTCAACTACAGTTGGAATATCATAAATGTTTTGGTCAGCTTTTGCACTACTTTCCAACCATCACCAAACTTTGGATCATCCAAGTAAAACACTTGTGCAGCTTGGCATGCTAATATGAACGGGTCAGATTCATACCATTTACGAGAAGTATTCACAATTGTTAAGCCTTGGTCCATTTTCACTCTCCTCGGCCTAGTGTCCCACTAATCGCACTCAAATAGATACACGCGATTTTGGCCAGGGTATCGTAACTCAAGAATGTTCTTCAACTCACCATAGTAGTCAATACTCTCACCTTCATGCCCACCTAGAACGACAATACCGCTGTTATTGGTAGTATGATTTTGTGCACGTTCTTTTGTGTGAAACCTAACCTCTTTCACAATACAACCTTTATACAATTTAACTTGAGGTTCAAGCCCGCATGCAAGATCATATAATTGTTTTGAGACATTTTCTGCATTACGACCACCACTATATATATGATCTCGAAACCAACGCTCAAAATTGGGCTCATGCTTCTTCAAAATGTCATGGCAACCTTCTCTTTCGATCATTTGATAGTGTTCACTCCCAAGAAAAATTCAAGTGTTAATAATTATTTCCAATCCAAGAGCAAACAATACAAATGAATGTAAGAACCATTGCTGCACTTACTCTTTGTATGAATCTACTTCCTTACAGTTGCTAAGCACAAACCATCGAGCCCTTGCAAACACGTTAGGACTAAGTGTTACGAATTTGGCTGTACCAAACGGTCGAACTCGTTGAGAAAATACATCCAAGCCTTGAGTAGTTTCTTCTATGCATCCTTCAACGTGTCTCTCTTCACGGTTCCATCTTGTCTCAATCCCACGAGATCATTGAGCAAAAGGTCAAACACTCATCAGCTAAATATGCCTCGGCAATTGAACCCTCCGGCCGCGCTCTGTTCTGCACATACCTCTTATATTTACCAAGTGTTCTTTCAATTGGATAAATCCAACAGTATTGTATTGGTCCTCCAAGTTCAACCTCTCGAGGTAAATGAACTGCTACATGAACCATAATATCAAAAAATGCAGGTGGAAATATCTGTTCCAACTTGCAAAGAATCACAACAATGTCATCCTTCATTTGCTTCAAGACATCTACTTTCAATGTTCGTGTACACAACTGCTTAAAAAAAGTACTCAACTCAATCAATATTGTTTGTATTTCAGGCTTTAAATATCCATGAATTGCAATAGGAATTAAGCGCTATAAGAAGACATGACAATCGTGGCTTTTCATTCCTGAAATCTTACTATCTTGCTTGTTCACACACCGAGCAATATTTGATGCATATCCGTCAGGGAACTTCACACCTTTAAGTCAGTCACATAACTTTTTCTTTTAATCTTTTGTCAAAGTGTACTTCGCAAGTGACATTGTGATGGCTGAGCCATTTGTCTGCAAAGTGCAATTCTTTTCGTATACCCATTTCACATAAATCTCTTCTTGCATTATGGGTGTCCTTTGTCTTACCATCAATATTCATCAATGTACCCAAGACACTATCACATATGTTCTTCTCAATATGCATGACATCTAAATTGTGTCGTAATTTCACTGTTGACCAGTACGGCAACTTGAAAAAAATACTCTTCTTCTTCCAATTCAATACCTTTTTTGCATGTTTTCCCTTTGTCCCACGTAACGCAACATCTGGGTGTTTTCTCTTTCTCGCACATACTTTTCCAAACTCCACATCTGCAACATGTGTTAGTTGTTGCAACAGTTGATCCATAGACAGTTCTTCAGGTTTCGATCTGTGTTCCACAGTACCATAAAAAAGTTCTTTTTTTTTTGCACCATACATGCCCCCGAGGAAGCCACCCACGATGACCCATGTAAACCGTTTTACTCCCATACTTCAACCAACAATGCGTTGTATCCTTGTTACATACCGGACACGCAAGCTTTCCCTTCGTAAACCAACCAGACAAGTTTGCATATGCGGGAAAATAGTTTATTGTCCATAGTAATGCTGCATGCATCTGAAATGTCTCTTTAGTCAATGCATCGTAAGTGCTTACGCCTTCATTCCACAANTTCAAACAAATCATCAACCAATGGCTGCAAATAAACATCAAAATCATTCCCGGGTGCCCCGGGCCCTAGAATAAGTAAAGACAATATCATAAATGGAGCCTTTATACACCTCCACGGAGGTATATTGTACGGTGTTATTACTACTGGCCACATGCTATATGTTGTACTCATATTACCAAATAGGTTGAAACCATCACTTGCCAAACCAAGTCGCACGTTGCGTGAGTCACGAGCAAACCAATCATGTGCTTTATCAAACTCTTTCCACACAATAGCATCGGCTGGGTGTCTTAGAGTGTTGTCATCATCTTGTCGTCCATCTTTTTGCCACCTCATTTGTTTGGCTATATCTTTCGACATAAACAGTCGTTGCAATCTTGGCTTTATTGAAAAATACCGCAAGACTTTTTGAGGAATTTTTTTACCGCTACCTTTGATACCACTCCATCTCGAAACATCACATTTTGGAAATTGTTCTTTAACGGCATATTCTTTCCAAAAAAGCACACAATCATTCTTACATGCATGTATCAACTTATAACCAAAACCCAAGTTTCGAGTAAACCGCTTTGCTTCTCTATATGAGCATGGCAATGTTTCTCCATCTGGAAGGACCTCATTTATCTCATTAATTATCATATCGAATGTCTTGTTACTCATGTGCGAATCGTCTTTATATGAAGCATCTTCAAAATGAATGCGATTTTTGACATTTTCTTACAGCCTGGATAAAGTTTTTGTAGACCATCTTCCAATAACCGATCAAAAGAAGTTTTCTGGTCGTGATCATCAGTCATAGGAGCCTGAGTAGTATATGATTCACCTATGTTAGCATCAACAAATGTCCCCATACGGACATCGCCTACCAATTGTTCAACCTCATCAAAATCCTCTATCCTTACATCTGTATCATTGTGCAAGTTGCCAGAAAAATTTACCCTACATGGATCTTCTTCCCCGTGAAATATCTATCGAGTGTATGTGTGATCAATTCTGTTCATATACAAGTGATGCTCCACCGAATTACTATGCAGATAATATCGATTTGAACAATCACGACATGGACACCTCGTAATATCACCTTGTTCCAAACATGTGCGCGCTATTCTCAAGAATTTTTAACACCTTTTTCATATCGCTCTGAACATCGATTAGTTTCTCGCATCCAACTCTTATCTCTCTCCATGTCCCTATCACAAATTAATTCTTTCCTACATTAAATCATGTTAGAAGTACATAATATAACTAGATTTCAATCTTATCAATTTCAATCGCAACTATCACAAGTTGTATGGTTTTAAAATTTTATAATTAGAGAGAGAGAGAGAGCCGGGTGGTTTACTACTATATTGTATATTACTGTAAAAACAAATTTGACTAACTTGAATTTAACACCCATGCCAAAAGGCTCTTACAACCTTCTTAATCAATATTCTTCATTATTAGCACTATTAAATAGGAATGACAAGAAAAAGAACACAAGTATGAAAAATTTTGAAGAGAACGATAGTTAGAATACCATATTAAAAACTTTTCTATACCTCCTTCCTGAAACTCAAACTTTTAGTCAATAGGAACCAAGTTGTATAGAAATAGCTTCCACAAATTCTGCTGCCAATTACATACACTTGTAAACTTGGGTTGCGGCTTTGAACTTTTTAATGAAATTTGATTACTTATAAAAAATAAAAAATAAAAAATCATTGTATTAACACACAATGGAATTCTTTTACTCTTTATCACATGTTAGGTTACAACAAACAAAATAAGCAATTAAAATCATATGGTCTCTTAGTTGGAAATTATGAGGAAATCAAGGCTTCTTAAGCGTCTATTATGCCATTTGAGGAACCTAATAAGCCATTTCAAAAAGTAAAAGAACTCTTTACCCTTACTACTAAAGGATTAATAGAGACTTCAAGTAGAAAATATACACAAAACTCCTTAAGCATCTAATTCACTAACTGGGTAAGGGGTTGCTGTGGGGATCATTTAATCGTAGGAATTTCATAAAGCATAGGACTATTGTTTAAAACCCGTAGAAGATACAAGCATACTGGCTGCAAACAACAGGGGAACTACAAAAGCAGAACAACACAAACAACCATACTAATCTACTGACAACAGTGAAGCTTTAGAGGAACAAGCTAGTAAGAACTACAACTGCGGAGGCAACATTTATTTTTTGAGGGCAAACCAAAGATTGTAATGATTTTTCTATTTTTTTTTTTTAATTTGCATACTATGTATTTTGCTAGGTATATTTTGAATACAAAATGTAGTCATTAAGCTTGAAAAATATGTGAGTGACGCAAAGAAATTAGGTATCTCTAATTAATTATCATGTAGGTACAAAAGAATAAAATAATAAAAATAATTAGTATCTCCATTTAAAGTTGAAGTCTATGTGATATGAACTCCACCAACAATGGTGATGAAACCTGATAACAATGGTGGTTTGAACCCCAAGATCGTGTAGACAAGATTTGTTGAGCCTTAACCCGTCACCTAACTAGATGAGAAACTAAGACTACGAAGGATTGAAACGGCACACCAAGAAACCTAAGAATCTCTCAAGAATCAAGGTGATAAGTTTGGTTGTTTGAACGCCACAAGATTAACTTGATAAGTTCAAAGAGTTCTTTCAAGAACGAAGAGGAACACAAGACCTCACAAGCATAATAATTTTCTGAAAAATAATCTATGTCTTCAAAATTCGTAATGCCCCTATATATACTTGGAACAACCCTCCAAGAATAGGAAAATTCATAACTACAGCTTTTAAAGGCAACACAAACATCAACATAAACAAGTCCCCAAGTTTTTTTTAGGTCTTTTGGACTTTTAGAGGCAGCCAAAAATGACAAAAGACTAAATTCAATGTATTTAACATAACCAGCCAAGACCAAGTACATTCCCCTATTTAATATCCTTGAAACTCAACAATTCACACCCTTTAATGGTCAAACCATGCTGGTCACGTTTTTGCATGCTAATTGGCCTCTTCAATTGCTTTGATGACATGGACTAAGCCTTGATTATTATTTGAGCCCATCTCGGTCTTTTTAGAATCAGCCAACTTTTCTTGGATTAGCCCATTTAGTGCTTCCTTGAAACTTTTACTCTAAGTCTTGTAATTGGGCCACTAGGAAGGACAAACGGTCTTGTGCAAATTCAGCTTCATTCCCACGTATATGATCAGCATGTCCAGCTCCTTGGTTTGCATCACTATGTTCCCTAAACTCATTAATTATAATATTTGACCAGACCCACGTGGGTCTGGTCAGAAGAGAGACCCACGGCCATGCCGGCCGTGGGTCACGTCCAATGGGTCACCCGTGTGACCCAATGCAGGGAAATTGAAGACGGGCGGTGGTTGAAGAAGAAATATTATCGGGGTTGCAGGTGGCCGGCAGTTGTTGCAGGTGGCGGGTTGAATGAGAGAGAGAGAGAGCTGTTTGAGAGAAAGAGAGAAGAGAGGATCGAGTTTGAGAGGTGTTTGAGAGAAATAGAGAAGAGAAAAAATAGAAAAGAGAGTTTGAGAGTGTCTAAGAGAAATAGAGAAGAGAAAAAAATAGAAAAGAGAGAGTTTCAGAGCATAAAGAAAGAAAGAGAGCGCGCGTTTGAGAGAAAATCTGAGAGAGTTTGGTGCGAAAATTTCATTTAGGCGTGTATCTTCCCCAGTTTATAAAACTAATAGCAGCCACTTTTATAAATGGCTGCTATTAGTCTCACTAATAACAACCATTTATAAAAGTGTGGCTATTATGTAAGATAAAGCAGCCACTTGTATAAGTGGCCGTTAATAACAGAAGCAATAAATTTTTTATTTGATTTATTTATTTCGTATCATATATATATATATATACACACACAAATTATTTATAAATATTTATCTAATATTACATGTATATATTATTCATATTTTATTTGTAGATTATGTATAACAAATATTATATACAACATATTTAATTAATAATAAACTTATATGTTATGTATTATTAAATCCAAAGATTTCAATTTTAATACGATCAATCGGCCTAGTGCACAAGAATGATCCAAAATTCAAAGAGTTCAATAGATCGGACTAATGCATAAGGGATAAATCAAACCTTCAATTGTGCCATATTTGATTGATTTATTTGATCATATCCCGATCGATCGAACTAATGCACCAAGATCGATTAAACTAATTTACTATGTTGATCAGATGTTCAATCGAACCTTCAATTACGTCAAGTTTGATCGATCATTGAAATCGTATTACGATCGATCAAACCAAAGCTCAATGATCTATCTGTTGATCGTGTAGAATAAACCAAACATGACATGTATGCAAAGTGTATTTTGAGAAACTAGCAATTAAATGGTGATTTGAATAATTTGAGTATTGAGCAACGCTATATAATATTTTCATCATATAACGATCGATTAGACTAATACCGCCACTAGGTTAAGGGAAATGTTTTTCTTTTAATGGTATTGAGCACTACATTGATCGAACCAATACACAAATATCGACCAGATGTTTGATAAAACCTTTAATTGTGTCAAGTTGGATTGATCACTTAAATCGTATCATAATCGTCAAACTAAAGCACAATGATCTATCCAATGATCGTTTAGAGAAAAACAAACATTACATTTATGTAAAGTATATTTTGAGAAACTAACAATTAGATAGTAATTTGGATAAGTTGAGTATTGAGCACCCCTATATAATGTTTTAATTGTGTGATGATCGATCGGGCTCATATTGCCACCAAGTCAAGGAAAATGTTTTTATTTTTAGTGATATTGAGCAATCGTATATAATGTCTTGATCTATATGACATGTTGAGGTCACAATCGATCAAACCAACGCCCTACATCGACCGGATATTCAATTAAAGCTTCAATCCTACCGGTTTTAATAGCAAAATATGTTTTTAATAGTCTAATATAATTTTTAATAGGCAAATATGATTTTTAATATGCAATCATTTTTGTTTTTCTTCCTCAGTCAAGCCAAGTTCCGGTGCCTAGCACAGCTAATGGATTTGCATATTGTTCTTCTTCCTCACTATCGACCACATCAGATAAATCTTCAAAGACGTAGAATCTAATGGAAATAAATCTTTACGTTGACCATGTCAATTCATTNTTTTCTTCCTCAGTCAAGCCAAGTTCCGGTGCCTAGCACAGCTAATGGATTTGCACATTGTTCTTCTTCCTGACTGTCGACCACATCAGATAAATCTTCAAAGACGTAGAATCTAATGGAAATAAATCTTTACGTTGACCATGTCAATTCATTCATTACAAAAAAAAAAAAAAAAAAAAAAAAAGATCCAACTCAAAAAATAAAAACCATCTTGTTTGTCATATTAATCTTATAGATTTGTAAAGTTAAATAAATAATCATTAACTTTGACACTGAGATAAACTCTGATATGTTAAATGAGACACACATGACAAATAGAAAATCGTTAACTTTGATGATAAAGTGATAGATGAATCAATTTTAAAACTTAAGTCACACTTAAGGACATTTTTCTTAAAATTGAAAATTCAACGACAAAATTTAAATTAGATGAAAACTTGGAGATTAAATAGAATTCTTTCTTATAATTTATTTATTTATTTAATTTTTTTAAAAAAAAGGTAAAACAAAAGAGCATCAGCGGCCACATTAAAAATTGGTTGCTGATGATAGATCAATAGCAGCCACATTAAAGTGGTTGCTATTGATCTTTGAGTTTTTTTTTTTTTTTTATTAAGCATCAGGGGCCACATTCTAATTTGGCCCCTGATAATCTATCAATAGCAGCCACTTTAAAGTGACTGGTATTGATCCCTGAGTTTATTTATTTATTTTATTAAGCATCAGGGGCCACATTCTAATTTGGCCCTTGATAATCTATCAATAGCAGCCACTTTAAAGTGGCTGGTATTGATCCCTGAGTTTATTTATTTATTTTATTAAGCATTAGGGGCCACATTCTAATTTGGCCCCTGGTAATCTATCAACAGCAGCCACTTTAAAGTGGCTAGTATTGATCTTTGAGTTTATTTAATTTTTTTACTAAGCATCAGTGGCCATATTCCAATTTGGCCCTTGATGATATATCAATAGCAGCCACTTTAAAGTGGCTGTTATTGATCCTTATGTTTATTTAATTTTTTTTATTAAGCATTAGTGGCCATATTCCAATTTGGCCCTTGATGATATATCAATAGCAGCCACTTTTAAAGTGGCTGCTATTGATCCTTGAGTTTATTTAATTTTTTTACTAAGCATTAGTGGCCAAATTCTAATTTGGCCCCTGATGATATATCAATAGTAGCCGCATTCGTAGCCACTATTGTCATTTGATGGTAAAAGTCTAATCCGTACACACCACCATTAGCGGCGAGGTAAAGTGGCCACTAATAGTTGATTATCAGCACCCATTTTAAGAAGTGGCTGCTAATGAGTATTTATTAGCAACCACTTTTCATTGGTTGCTAATAATTTGGTTGCTGATGGACACATTTTTTGTAGTGAGTCTCACAAGGTAAGCCTGGCTTTAAGTCAGTAGTTAACTGAACGGCCACATCTCAATGTTCTGTAGTTGTCCCTATGACTGCCCTTGAGTCCCCTAGATTAGCTATAACAAGATCTTCACCCTGTTTAAGTTTTCAATCAAAGAGAGAGAGAGAAAAGTTAAGGAAATGTCCACATACTCCCCTCAAACTACCACTCAATTGATAATGTCTCCTCCAAACTTTCAATTGTGACAATGTCCCCCCCCCTCCCCCCTCAAAATACCAAGCATTACAATTCCTCCTCCCCCCAAGGCCTACAAAAAAGAACAACTGACCCTACACATCTTTTAATAAGACAAAAATACCCTTATGAACTCGGAAAAAAAAAATTTAACGAAAATCTTTATAATTGTTTTTAATTTTGAATTTGGCCAATTGGTGGTAGTGCTTTTTTTTAAAAAAAATAATTAATTAATTTGTTTTTGTTTTTTAGTTTAGTTTTTCTAGCCCTAATGAATTCGGAAAAAAAAATGAAATAATATTTTTAAATTTTAGTTTTTAAAAAAAATTGGGGAAACTTCACTTATCCCCCCTGAATTGTCATGCTTTTGCAATCCCCCCCCCCAATCTTCAAAATCTCTCAATTTTAATACATCAAACTTCTAATTTTTTGCAATCCCCCATTCCGTTAGCTAATTCTGTTAAGTCAGACGGTCAAAGGGGGAAACATGACTTTATGCCCCTAACTTTTTAAAAAAATTACAAATTTACCCTTATTTCGAATAAATTTTTTTTTTTTTTTAAAAAAACGTCTGTTTGGTCCACGGTCTGACCCCAGTTGGTCACGCGTGACCCAGCGTTGGGTCATGTCGTGACCCGCGTTGGGTCACGCGTGACCCCCGCGTTCTCCTCTCTCTCTCTCTTTCTCGCCGTGCCTGCGTTCTCTCTCTCTCTCTCCTCTTCTCTCTGGTTTTCATCTTCAACAGTTCCTGTACGGCACGACCTGGGTCACGATGTGACCCAACGTTGGTCACGCGTGACCCGCGTTCTCGTCTCGTCTTTCGCGCCGTGACCAGCCATGGTCGCCAGACCACGCGTGACCAGACCGCGTTCTCTCTCTCTCTCTCTCTCTTTCTCCTGCCCGCGTTCTCTCTCTCTCTCTCTTTCTCTCTGGTTTTCATGTTCTCTCTCTCTCTTTCTCTCTGTTTTCATCTTCGAGAGTTTGATCAAGGCGTTGCCTAATTCTTGGGCCGATCAAGCGTCGCCGTGACGCCGTGTCTCTGTGTACATACGCGTGTTTGGGTCCGATCGTACAAAAGGCGTGCCTAATTCATTGTACTTTTTGGTGCGATTGTTATTTACTCTTGATCGGTTTTGTTTTTACTCGTTGTCTTCCGATCGAGTTTCTGAGCGCTCTTTCCAAACTTTGTAAAACAAGCGATCCGCTGCAACTTTGCGGCAAAAAGAACAACATTATGAACAGTTGATGGCTCTCGGAGAAGGAAGGATGTGACCTAGATCCAGATCCAAATGGGCACAGGGTGACCCAGCGTGGTCACGGCTGACCACGTTGGGTCAGTTTTTTTTTAAAAAAAAATATGAAAATTGAGAAGTATTAAGGGTAATTAGGTAATTTAACACCCTCAGTAGGATTTAAACGAAAAATCCTAACAGAGGGGGGGGGGATTGCAAAAATTAGAAGTTTGATGTATTAAATTGAGAGGTTTTGAGATTGGGGGGCGATTGCAAAAGGCATGACAGTGCAAGGGGGTAAGGTAAGTTTCCCCAAATAATTTTTTTATACGAAAATATTTATAAGTTTTTAAAAAATTTGAATTTGGCCAATTGGGTGGAAGCATTTTTTTTTTAAAAAAAAAAAAAAATTAAAAGTTCATTTTTTGTTTTGTTTTGTTTTTATTTTATTTTTAGCTATAGTTTTTTCTAAAATTTTTTATTTTATTTTATTAAGGATATTTTCGTCCTTGGGGGTACATTGACAATTGTTTAGTAGTTTGTGGGTTACATTATCACAATTGAAAGTTTGGAGAGACATTGTCAATTGAGTGGTAGTTTGAGGATGGTATATGGATTTTTCCCAAAAAGTTAAGATTTAACTCCTTTAAATAAATTCAGAAGCAGATGAAGAAAGCCAAAAGTATACGACTACCATATATTTGGAATGACGTGGCATTGAAAATCAGTCATTGATATATATATATATATATATTTTACAACTATTGATCCAAAGGCTATTTTTCATTTCACATCATCAAGTCTACTAAAAGTAGTAGGGGAGAGTATCGGTTCGGTTGGTGTCGGTAGGTGCATTTTCGCCTACCGAACCGTAGAAGTCGGTTAAGTCGATTCATTAACTGACTTCATACCGACAAGGAATATTTTCGACTTTTTTTCAGTTAATCGGTTAGTTGGTTAATAAGTGGTTTGTTAAGTCGATTAATCGGTTCGGTCAGTTAAATCGGTTATTCGGCGAAAGACAAGAGAGAGGTGATAATTAGAGATACTGGGTTAGGCTGAAAAAAAAAAAAAAAAAAAAAAAGAAGTTATGAATATAAATAGTGTATAGGGTTCAAAACGACATTATTTCATTTCAAATAAAACGACGTCGTTTTGATTTCAATTCTTTTTTTTTAAAAAAAAAATTAAATCAGTTCGATTAACTGACAAAAAAAAAAAATTCTACCACTTATTGAACTGAACCGATGTCGAAATAGTATTTTTATTCCGCCTACCGACTACTGAAAGTCAGTTGTTGGTCGATAACGGTTCGATGATAGTTGGTAGGTGGTAAAGGGTTAATTTGCCCACCCCTACTAAAAAGTATTATTCATAAATAATAAACCGAAATGCTTTCTTAAGAACACCCCTAGTGCTATATCTAGTAAGCCCCATAATTTTCTTATAATCCACAAATATCGTAGAGTAAAAATCAAACATAATAGAGAGAGACACACATACATACATACAAAATAAAGTAAAAATAAAATAGATCCAATTCATTCAAAATAGAGTAAAAATCAAATCAAATACACAGGGAGACAAACATAGTCTTTGCTACCCTTGGGAGAGTCTCCTCGGCCTTTTGCTGTGCCTATGCGTTGAAAGAGATTGAGGCCTTCCGAGGTTGGAGCGGTGGTTGACGTTTACGGCTCGGTCGTCCTCATCCAAGCTGGAGACTTGGGCATTGGTATTGAAGGAGTGATAAAGAGAGAGTGATGAGAAGAGAGAGGATTGGGTGATATGAGAATGCGGCGCTGACGTGGTGAATGAAAAGAGATTGTTGTGAGTTTGAAGAATAAGCGGCACAAGGTGAGGAATGTCCGAGATATTGAATGAGGAATGTATAACTCAATATTAAGAAACCCTGGTATATTGCTATACATATTTAGGTTTTAATTATTATTTTTAAAAAATTTATTTTTAATATATATATTATAAACCGGTTACCTGGTTATTAACAGCTTTTCCCAATCCCTATAACTAGTAATCACAACTAACTTAGGCAGTTAGACAGTTATCCAGTTACAGTTATTTGCGGATAATAACTGCTCTGCTTCTACAACCTTAATTTACAGTTTCAAACACCGTACATCGACACAAAGGCATTTATCAGTCCAATAGTCGACAAAAAGTAAATACATTTATATCTATATTTTGTAAAAGTAAAGAGGAACTTTTTTTTTTTCTGGCAATAAACTCAGTCCTCTGATTTTGCCTCATGGCTCATAGGTTAACTCCTTCAGTACCTCGACTATTTGAGTACAAACCTGAGCATTCGTTAATGATGAGAAGGCTAAGGAATAAGTGGTTTCAACTTATCTAAATGGGTTCCACTTATCATCTCCTCTACCTATGTGACCTTTTTCAGTAACGAGGGAGGGAAAGGAAGAGAAAAAGAATGCTAAATGTCATAAGACGCAACTTGAATTGTTGAAGCAATCACTGCTATTACTCCAATTTACAGACTATCACAATCAAAGTAGCTCCAGTACTGCATTCGTTGGCAGATTATCAACAATGCACAGTCCATCTGATGAAGCAATCACTGCTCTGCATCTGTAGTTTATCAATAAGTAGTGGACAAGAAATTAGATACTATATATGTTAAACCAAGTTTACTTCTTAAAGAAACAATAAATAGTTTATGCTGAGTGGTAATTGATTGGCAAGCTAGAAAGGAATGCTTTGAAGCTGAATGGGTCATAAAAAGATACAGTACTATAAATAGTTTATGCACGTAGAAATCTTGCCCAACTATGAGAATTAGATTTGAAGTTAAAGACATTTTCTTGTAATTCTTGTAAAGAAGATGGAATAAAATTGCTAAGATTGTTTGGTATTTTGGTCATTCGCAATGAGAACGTGATTTAAACATACTACAAGGGTAGATCCAAAAACAAAATGAATCAAGGTAATGATGTAAACAAATAACCTCAAAAGTTGAGAATAATTGACCCAAGATTAGGATTCATGCTGCCACTAAACATATTTCAACATTAACAACACTTTGATTGCCCAGTCCTCTTGCCTATTGATTCAAAGTTGCACTTTGAGTAATACATGTGTCAACAGGGAGCTAATAGGTTCATCTAAATGATAAAAGAGTTGTTTAGCAGGTTTTTCGCTGTCCTGTTCATATTGCTGACCTTAAACCTTTTTCAGTTTATTATGAAAACCTTTCATTGATATTGGAAGTGTAAAGAATTTTGTTCACAATAATTTTTACAGGATGACTTTGTTTTCCAATTGCACTTTCATTCTATTGTTTGTTTCCTCAACCAAATTATGCAGAGGTTCCATCACTAGAAAAGCCACATTATAAGTCTTCCACATAGTGTATGCATCAGCTCACTAGAAATCGTTAGTAATTTTCGGTGTTAACTCTATGTGTATTAATTACTTTCTTAGTATATGCTTCCGCTCAGTTTATATTATATGTGATATTTGAATTTGATGTAATAGATGTAATCTCATGATACATTGTGAAATACATGTATGACAGAGGTGTTTCTATCACCCTGTGACAATCGATCTAATTTATGATTATAGTATGTTTTTTTAAAAATATATATATAACTACAATGTAATTATAATCGGGTCATCACATGGCTGGCGGAGGAAAAGTCGTGTGGTGAGGGAAGGGGCAACGTGGCTAAAGCTGGGCCAAACACTGGAGCAGGTGATAAAAATCTGGATTCCATTGTAGCTACAGTACCAGGGGAATAGTGATGGTAGATCGGAGTAGCCGAACTCGTTCCTAGAGTGAGTTAAAGCGAAGGAGCTGCACCAGATTCTAGTGAATCCATAGCGACTGCAGAGTTAAGCTCAGGAATTATGTAGCAGAGGAGACCAAAGGAGCTTTTTTCTCCAAAACAAGCTTGAAGATTCGTGGACTGGAGAAGGAGGTAGCCTTGAGAGAAAGCTCATATTTGTCGGGGAAGAGCGGACAAGGTGGACAAGGGCAAGAATTTTTCTTATGACCAATTCTTCCACAGAGCGAACAATTATCACCTAAGCGCTCATATTTAAACTGCACCCAAATAGAATCTCCATGAGGTCGAGCAAGCCGAAATCCAGGAGACAGAGGCAGACGAACATCAATTTCAATACGCATCCTTAAATAATTGTTACAGATAAGACCAGAGGCGTTCCCATTCTCAAGAACCAGCAATTTACCCAAAGATTTGCCAATAATGGCAACCTGGAGAGTTATATGTTGCAGGGGTAATTCGTGAACTTGGACCCAAAAAGGGCATAAAAACAAAGAAACCTCCTTAAGAGAGAGCCCAGGGGTCCAAGGTTGAAGAAGCATGAGGGAACCCCGAATATTCCAAGTGTTACGAAATATATCTTATTTTTCTCAAGACCCATGAGATGCGAAGAATAAGAAGATAGCAAAAAATAATTACACACGACACCAAGATTTAAGTGGTTCGGCTTAACAAGCCTACATCCACTGTTGAAGACGACCCGGAGAAATTCACTATCAAAAGATGGAGTACAAAAGTAACAGGGAGAAAAATCACTCAAAACCCAAAGCCCCAATACACCCGTATCTCACCCTCACACAATAGAGGAAAAAATAACAATTGGAACTCTGCAATTTTTTCTTCTCCCTACGCACTACACCATGCGTTCTCCACCTCTCTTTTTTTTTCTCACTCCCTTTCTTTTCCCTCTCCTTTTTTTCTTCTTGCCGTGGCTTGATGCTTACTTTTGGCTTGGCTTGATTCTGCCAAGGACTAAGGGCAACTCCTTTAAATAGTAAGCAAAGTCGGCAAAACAAAAACTAAAAGGCAAAGTCCATTTCTCGGTGACTAGAACTAAACAAAGAGGAAAGGAAAGCTACCTTGAGTAGAAAAAAGGAGAAGAAAAATTGGGACCTACTTTGACTTGAGGGAATCAAAGTCACTCACGCTAACAATCTCTCACTTGACTTGAATCCCATCAAATCCCAAAAGCAAATCTCCCACTTGACTTGAATCTCATCAAGTCGCAAAAGAATAAATCTCCTCAGGTCGTCTCCCCTACCTGTCCTCAAGCTTGAAGACCAACTGAAGCTGCGCATAGCTTCAATTTCTCAACAGTCACACCTTTTGTAAACATGTCTGCTGGATTCTCTGTACCTCGAATCTTCTCAAGTATCAACTGTTCGCTCTCCAGTAGTGAACGTATGAAATGATACCTCAACTGAATGTGCTTCGTCCTTGAATGATACGCCGAGTTCTTCGTAAGAAAAATAGCACTCTGACTGTCACTGTGTAGAACGCTCTTCTCATTCTTCTTACCCAACTCATCCAAGAAACCCTTTAGCCAGACCATCTCCTTTCGGGCTTCTGTCACAGCCACGTATTCAGCTTTTATAGTAGAAAGAGCCACAATTTTCTATAACTTTGAGGCCCAGCACACCGTTGTACCACCCAGGGTATATACAAACCCTGTAATACTCTTCCTGCTATCAACATCACCAGCTAGATCAACATCCACGTAGCCCTGCAGCTTCAAATCTGCTCCTGTGAAGCAAAGGGACATATTTGAAGTTCCTCTCAAATATTGCAAAATCCACTTGACTGCCTCCCAATGCTGTTTCCCTGGATTGCCCATATATCTGCTCACAGCTCCCACTGCATGTGCAATATCCGGTCTAGTGCAAATCATTGCGTACATCAGACTTCCGATAGCTGAGGCGTAGGGCACCTTGCTCATGTATGCCTTTTCCTGATCTGTCTTTGGTGACTAATCCTTGGTTAGTCTGAATTGACTTCCCAAGGGTGTGCTTACCGGCTTAGCTCCATTCATGCTAAACCTGTTGAAAATCTTCTTCACATACTCTGTCTGTGAAAGCTTCAGTGTACCATTAGCTCTGTCTCTAATGATTCTCATGCCTAGGATTTGTTTTGCAGCTCCCAAATCCTTTATTGCAAACTGTGATGATAACTGTTTCTTCAAGTTCTTGATCTCTTCCATGCTAGACCCTGCAACGAGCATATCATCCACATACAACAGTAGGATGATATAAGAGTTCTTAAATCTCTTAACGTAACAGCAGTGATCTGCATTGCACCTCGTAAATCCAGAAGAGTCCATGAAGCTATCAAACTTCTTGTACCATTGCCTTGGAGCTTGTTTTAGGTCATACAAGCTCTTCCTCAGTTTGCATACCTGACTTTCTTTCCCCTGCACTATGAATCCCTGTGGCTGCTTCATGTAGATATTTTCCTCCAAATCGTTATGAAGGAATGCTGTCTTCACATTTAATTGCTCAAGATGTAGATTCTCTGCCGCCACAATTCCCAGTACCAGTCTGATGGTCGTCATCTTCACCACTGGTGAAAATATGTCGGTGTAGTCAATACCTTCCTTTTGCTGAAAGCCCTTGACAACCAATCTCGCCTTGTAGCGCTTGCTACCATCATGCTCACCCTTTATTCTGTACACCCACTTGTTATGTAAAGCCTTCTTACCTGCTGGCAACTCAGTCAGCTCCCATGTCTGGTTAGTCATCAGTGAGTCCATCTCATCCTTCATGGCTAACTCCTACTTGGTTGAATTTTCAACCTGCAAGGCTTCATCATATGTCTCTGGCTCACCGCCATCTGTCAACAGTATATAGAACAAGGAGGGTGAATAACGCTGTGGAGGTCTAATGGTTCTGGTAGACCTTTGGACAGCCGTTATAGGTGTTCCCTGCTCAATCTGTTGTTCTTCAGTTTCTTCAATTTCAGGATCTTGTTAAGCTTCTGGATCCTCATCAACTTCTGAATTTCTTTTTTGAGCTGCACCATTAGAAATCTCATCCAAGCTGATAAAATCAGGCTTCTCAGCCTCTGACTCTCCATTGACGGATTCTGCATTTGAACCGTCCTTGTATACAGCCATTTCATTAAAAGTAACATTCCTACTTTTAATAATCTTTCGGTTTTGATCATCCCAAAACCGATACCCGAATGCCTCATCCCCATAGCCAATAAAATAATATTTATTAGATTTAGCATCTAACTTGCTACGAGCATCAGATTCAATGTAAACATATGAGACACAGCCAAAAACTTTCAAATGAGAAAGATTTACCTCCTTTCCACTCCAGACTTCTTCAGGTAGTCTATGGCCCAGAGGGACAAAGGGTCATCTATTTATCAAATAAGCAGCAGTGCTCACTGCATCCGCTTAGAAGGTTTTTGGCAACCCAGCTTGCAACCTCATACTCCTTGCACGCTCATTGAAGGTTCTGTTCATGCGCTCCGCGACACCATTTTGTTGTGGTGTCCCTAGGATACTTTTCTGCATCTTAATCCCATTTACCGCGCAAAACTGTTTAAATCCCCCGTCTTCATATTCTCCTCCATTGTCTAATCTTAGACACTTCAATTTCAGACCAGTTTCTGTCTCTAACATGGTCTTCCACTTTTTAAAAACTTCAAATACATCAGATTTTTGCTTTAAGAAGTAAATCCATACCTTTCTGCTTGAATCATCTATGAATGTAATGTAGTACCGTGAGCCTCCAAGAGATGCCACTGGGGAGGGACCCTACAAATCTGTGTGTACCAGCTCCAACTTCTCAGGCTTCGGAGTTCTGCCAACATTCATGAAATTTACCTTCTTCTGCTTCCCTAGGATGCAGTCTTCACACAAATCAGATTCAACTGACTTCAGTTCTGGTTGTTTCCCCTTTGACAGCAACACCTTCATCCCTTTCTCGCTCATATGCCCAAGCCTTAGGTGCCATAGTTTAGAATCTCCCTTTGCAACTGCAACTGCAACTGTATCTCTCGGATTAGTAGTCAAATAGAGAGTACCTATTTTATATCCCCGAGCCAAGAGTCTGGCTCCCATGCATACTTTCCACTGACCACCGTGGAATTTTATGGCATGCCCTTCTTCGTCAAGTTGTCCCACTGAAATCAGGTTCTTCTTCAGCTGTGGGACATGTCTGACATTTTGTAGCTTTCATACCAAATCGCTATGGACTCTGATGCGAACATCGTCCATGCCCACGATATCCAGAGGCGTTCCGTCAGCCAAGTACACTTTCCCGAAATCTCCAGCAACGTAGTTTTCGAGTACTTCACGGATCGCAGTGGTATGAAAAGAGGCTCCCGAGTCCATGACCCAAGAGTCAAGAGGACTATCAACAGAGAGAATTAGTGCATCCTGTATTTCTTCTGTTGCCACGACGTTTGCGGAGTCGTTACCAGTCTTCTTCCTTGGTTCTTTGCAATTTTTCTTGAAGTGGCCAGTCTTTCCACAATTCCAACACTCCAGCTGTCGTCCAGATCTAGATTTGCTTCTACCCTTTCTGGATTTTGATCTGCCCCTGCTAGAGTTCTTGTCTTGTACTCTACCTCTTGTCTCAAGGTTTAGGGCTGCACCAGAAGTTGAGGTTTCACCGGCGTCTTTTCTCCGAACTTCCTCGCTTAGAATCAAATCTTGTATGTCTTCATAACTGAGCTTGCTCTTCCCTGTAGAATTGCTCACAGCCATCCTCATAGCTTCCCAGCTATTTGGCAACGACGCCAACACAATCAAAGCGCAAATCTCATCATCAAAATCAATATCTACTGAGGATAATTGATTTGTGATGGTGTTTAACTCATTGAGATGATGCGCTACCGAGGCTCCCTCAGCCATCTTTAAATTGAACAACTTCTTTATCAGGTGCACCTTGTTGTTTGCCGATGGTTTCTCATACATACTTGACAAAGCCGCCATTAGACCTACAGTGGTCTTTTCCTTCACAACATTGTGTGCTACTGATCTTGACAACGATAACCTGATAACTGCCAGGTCCTTCCGATCAAGTAGAGCCCAATCGCTATCGTACATATCGTCTGGTTGTTCCCCCAAAAGAGTCAGATGTAATTCATTCTCATAAAGTACATCTTCAATCTGCATCTTCCAATATGCAAAATTTGTGCCATCAAATTTTTAGATTCTTTATGCTTTTTCATCTTCTCCTGCTATCGCTCTCACTCGAACCAAAAGCTCTGATACCAGTTGTTACGAAATATATCTTATTTCCCCCAAGACCCGTGAGATGCGAATAATAAGAAGATAGCAAAAAACAATCACACACGACACCAAGATTTAAGTGGTTCGGCTTAACAAGCCTACATTCACTGTTGGAGACGACCCGGAGAAATTCACTATCAAAAGATAGAGTACAAAAGTAACAGGGAGAAAAATCACTCAAAACCCAAAGCCCCAATACACCCATATCTCACCCTCACACAATAGAGGAAAAAATAACAATTGGAACTCTGCAATTTTTTCTTCTCCCTACACACTACACCATGCGTTCTCCACCTCTCTTTTTTCTCTCTCTCCCTTTCTTTTTCCCTCTCATTTTTTTTCTTCTTACCGTGGCTTGATGCTTACTTTTGGCTTGGCTTGATTCTGCCAAGGACTGAAGGGCAACTCCTTTAAATAGTAAGCAAAGTCGGCAAAACAAAAACTAAAAGGCAAAGTCCATTCTCGGTTGGGACTAGAACAAGTAATCCAAGAGAGGAAAGGAAAGCCACCTTGAGTAGAAAAAAGGAGAAGAAAAATTGGGACCTACTTTGACTTGAGGGAATCAAAGTCACTCACGCTAACACCAAGGACCCTAAAGAAGTAGACGATCAAATTGAGAACGCAAAGGAAGCGTAAACATATACTTGTTAGCACCAGTGACCTCCATCTCGAGTTCCTTCACAAAATCCCAGCTATTAGCAAGAGAATCACGAACATGTTGGGTATTTTGGGTTCGGGAAGTATGCAGTTGTCCAATCAAAATAAAAGCACCCGGAGAAGGATTTTCCACAGGAAGGGAACTGGTTGGG
Organism: Betula pendula; assembly: GCA_900184695.1. Classification (NCBI taxonomy): domain Eukaryota; kingdom Viridiplantae; phylum Streptophyta; class Magnoliopsida; order Fagales; family Betulaceae; genus Betula; species Betula pendula. The sequence continues at coordinate 25,022 of FXXK01002635.1, forward strand.
TTGTATCAGAACAACCCAGTGCTTGGACAGTTGGACGTGAATTGTTGCAGAGAAGCAAAAAGCTTCATAAGTTTGTTTGTTTTTCCTTTTTTTTTTTAATATAAAGTTGAAATTTTTGTAGCTTTGGAAGCTACACAGTAAAGCTAAAAGAAAGGGATTCTTGTAGCTTTGAATGCCACGAAAATTTCCCTTATCTTTTAAGCTTCCATGAAGGTTTATCTCTTTACTATTTGATACTAATGATACTGTAGCTTTCATTTGAAAGCTACGGAAATCACCTTTTTTTTTTTTTTTTTAATCCAAACTTCTTTAATTTAAAGTCTTAACTTAATATTTCTTTATTTATTATTCTAACTAACTAACCACTAATTTTTAAACAAATTAAATAACAACCTAATTAATATTAACTAAATTAATTAATCCAAATTTTACCAAAACTAATACTACTTAAATTTTATTATTACAATTTCATTAATTATTATTATTATTACCAATTTTTATGCTAGGCGTTACACTTATGTTTTAAAAATGAATGTCTAGCCTTTAATAGCTGTTATTCTAAACTCATACAATTAACTATTCGGTTCATTGTAAAAAGTAAGTGAGTCTTTATTCACTGAGAATTGTTTACTCACTTTTTTTTTACCTATATAATCATGAACGATCTCTATGATTGCAAATTCTGAGGATGTCAATGAGAATCCCGAAACCTACTACTTGGACTATTATGATTGACGTCGTGAGATGTTTCATCTTTTGTATAAACTTATGATGTAGTCTATTCTTTTGTACATCATTGTGATGTGTTCACAAACAGTATTGATGTATATTGGTTCGTGTCGTATGTGACGCGTTTTGTATAGCCATTCTTTTGTATATGTCACAATGTTAAGCTTTGATAATTAGTATTTTACTGTCAGCTTTATTTATATTGTTTACTCCTATAGTATATGTTTCTGCTCAATTTATATTATATGTGCTATGTAACTTTGATGCAATAGATGTAACCTCATGATACGTTGTAATTACAATGTTATAGGTTAATATGTTTGATTAGAAATATAAAAAAATATTTGTGATTTTTCGTATGCACCAAACGTCAAAAAATATTTTTTACAGAAACCATTTTCTTGAAAAATAATTTCCTCAAAAATAATTTCCAACAAAAAACACTTTATGTCGAAACAAACAGAAACAGAACCTTGCAGAAATTATGATTTGTTATTTGTGTCAATTACCATATGAGTACAAATTATTTGTGTCAACAACTCATATGACTCCAATGAACAGAGCCTTAGGGAAATTATAATTTGTATAAAAGTTGGACATTAAGCATTACTTAAAAAAAAAAAAAGAGGCTAGTGAGGTAGAAGACGAATAGGGAGTCCTTTTTGTGGGGTGGGCATTATATTACCAATAATTTTCTCCTGAGGGAGGACGACCTCCCATTTGAACCTCTGGACCACATTGTGAACAAAAGTGAGCATTGCTAGCCGAGCGTACTCCTTCCCAGGGCACATGCGTGGTCCACCTCCAAATGGAACAAATGTGAACGGAGGAAATGCATTATTTGCATCATTGTACCTTGATGCTCTAATTTTTCTGGCTCTGGAAAATATTCCTGGCTCTTGTTTGTTGTGCTCACAGTCCAATATATCTGCCAAAACATGCAATTTTTATATGTATATATATATATATATATTATATGAAAAACTTTATAAAGATCACTCAATTTTTACTTGATTTGAAATATCATATGTTTGATTTTTCTCACTTTGGCCCTTCATACTTTCAATTTATATCATTTAACTCTCTTTGTTTGTTAAAATTTCTAAAATACCACTGTATTTTTTAAAAAAAACAATTATAAAAAAAATTAAAATGAGTGGTATTTTGAGAATTTGTGGACCCCTTCCGTTAGGTTTAACAAAAAATCTTAGCAGGGGTTAAATAATACCAATTAAAAGTATGAAGGGCTAAAGTAAGAGAAATAAAAAATTAGAGAATAGTTTCAATTGCGTAAAAGTTTGAAGGACTTTTATAAAATTTCCTCCACACACATATAAGGGGAGAACACCAAACATCCAACTCCTTCCAACTTGCCTTGTTTTTATCCAAAAAAAAAAAAAAAAAAAATTCATGAATGAAAGAAGTTAGATGCATGAGATAACGAAAACAAGCATTTTCTATATATATTATTATATATATATATAACAATTTATATTTGAAACAGGTCAATCCATTGGCATCATCCATGGCTCTGGGCCGACTTTTTTGTCGTCGCACTATTAATGACAAAAAAAAAGAAAAAGGTTTATGTCATCGCTGAAAAGCTTTTGCAACGACTTCAAGACTACTTTTTTATTTAACTTCACTTACTTTTTCAGATCTCTTATCACTCTTAGACACAGTTAGACAAAAGGTTTTGTTTTACTTTACTTAAGTCAAAAAAAAAATCAAAACATTCTAATTTTTTATATTCTATTAATTACTATTTAATAAATTTTTTCACCTTTTATATTACATCAAACACTTTTTATTATTATTTAAATAATTAATTCACTAAAAAATGAAATTTTGTTCATTTTTTCATACAAAAAAATTTACAATATTTTTCTACTTTATATTATATCAAAACTCAAAAATCCTCAAACTTAATCCAATTCTTTGTCGAACACACCCGTACCTTTAAACTTTAAATTCTATTTGGATGATAATTAAGTAAAGTTTTCTATACTTTTTAATTCCATGCCAGAGTCAAAGGCCAAATAATTGTATAAATGCGATTTGAATATATATATATACCTTCCAGCCCTTCGGAATGTTGTAGCCGGCATAGGTAAAATCAGTCAGGGCCTCCCTGAAAGTCCCCTGCAGTGGTGGCGTGAGCCTCATGACTTCATATAACACGTTCCAAGAATACTTCATTTTCTGTATGTCTTCCCAATCCAATACTTCCCCTGCCTTCTTTGACACTGACACCTCCAATTGCTCTGCCATTCGATTAAAAAAATAAAAATAAAAAATAAAAATAAAAAGCCCATTCGGCATTAGCAATGCCATGATACGTAAAAACCGAAAATATGGACTTTGGTAGAAAAAGAAAACAGATTATGGTAAATCATCAATTATTTCAAAAGTTTAAGAAGTAAATAAAAAAATTAAGGTTTTATGTTAAATCATCACTAACCCTAAAAATTTAAGCTGATAAAAAAAGTAAATTTAATTATTTAGTCAATATTTAAGAGATTAAGTCAGTACCAGCAAGGATCTTCTCGTATATGTCAGGCCTCTCTCCAACATATTTCATGAAGAAAGTCATGACAGTAGCCATTGTGCTATACCCTGCAACCAGCATACCCATAATCTTGTCAGCAATTTCAGCCTCCGGCATATATTTCCCTGACGGGTTGGTCATGACAATCATGTGCGACAATATGTCCTGCATAGGTTGTTGTCCTGTTGCCATATCACCCTTCTTCTCCTGAATAATTGCCCTTAGCTCCCTGCGGATCGCCTTCGCCCCTTTGTTCGCCTTATAAAAGATTGTTCCCGGGAAATTCACAGGAATCGAATGTATCCCCAGAGTGACGTAATCGAAGTTGCTAACAAGTTTAGCAATACGTTGCGGATCATCCATGCCTAAGAAAAATTTGGAAGCAAGAGTCAACGTCAGGGTCTTCGCAAGAGGGAAGGCGTTGACCACGACTTTTCCTTTCCATTGAGTTTCCAAGTGTTGTTGTGTGATCGAGTCCATTTTTCCCAAGTATCGCACCAATGCTTCGGGTTTCAAAAAACCTGGAGATTTTAAGATTTTTGCCTCGGTGTCGCGTGAGGTTTTTGCCGACTGCGGCGACGCCACGGATTGGTAAGACCGAAAGAGCTTTAGCATTGAATGAGGACGGAATGGGGTGAAGAGCTTTTGTTCGTTGGAAAAGAGGAATTTGTGTCCGGTGGGACCGCATATGACTGCGGTTTTCTCTCCAAGAATTTTGGTCTTGAATATTTCGCAGGAGTACTTGTTCATCCTATCGATGACGAACTTTTCTGGCTTCCCAAACAGGAAATCAAGAGTTTCACCCACGATAGGCCATCCGAAGCTGCCAGGTGGCAGGTTTCTAGAGCCCTTGGAGCTGCGTGTGAAAGCAAAGATGCTAAGAAGAAGAACCAGAGGGACCAAAGATAGGAATAGGAAGAAGGCCGCCATGGTTGATGAGATGTTAACTTAGATAGATTATTGAGATTGAAGATAGAAGATAGAAGATAGAAGGGGAAGTTTGTAAAGCGCCTGGCTTGAGACTAGGATTTATATAGTAAATGTAAAGGGAGTGACCCATATTGAACCATGACATGAAGAAACTGTTAAATAAATTTTTTTTTTTTTTTTTTTTAGTCTTCACATTTACGTGCATGTTTCACGAAGAGATGACTGACCTCAAACAAAGAAAAAAAAAAAACAAAACAAAACAAAGGAATTGAAAAAAATTTATGAAGAAATAAAAATTCTTCCAGCTGCAAGATTAGAACAATAAACAACTGGAGATGCTTGTGAATAGTTTCAGTTGATGAATTGGTATAAATTTCACTGGAATTAATTTGGAATTGCAATAAAAATTTAGACTCATTTGTTATATGAGTTTAACTCGTAATATACTCAATACAACTCATATAATCTCATACAACTTTTTTTAATTATTATTTTTTATAATATTGCATGTCTTTAATTTGTTAATAAACACATAGTAAGGATTTAAAGAGATGAAAATAAATTCTCTTCCAAATGTACATATATAAAACTTATATTTTTGCGATTATAAATTTTTTTTGTGTGTTTATTTAAAATTAGATTGTTAAGATTGTAAAAAAAAAAAAATAGTTTATCTAATTAACCCAAACAATATGATATTAACAATAATTAAATAGTTAATTATTATCATGAATTTACAAAAAGGTATAAATTAAATATTGGTGATATTTACTTTGTACGAAGAATAATAAAAAATTTAATTAAGTAGCTTGTGAACTAGTTGGAGTTGGTTCGAAAATAAATAAACCAAACTTGAACTTTGGTATTAAGTTTGAGCTTGACTTTTACTCGCCACATAATTAAATGAACCAAACTTAAACTTTGAATACTCAACTAGACTCATATATGCATGTCAATTACAACTTTAAGCACAATTATCAACCAGTTGCAAGAAGAAAGATTTGTAAAATTAAAACATTTTTTGATAAGTAATAAGCCAATCTTATTAAAAATTCAGAAAAAGCGTAAGGCGCCCGTAAGTACACATTAGGTATACAAAAGGAAATATCCAACTAAGAGAAGCAAAATGAACAGAGAAGTCACTATAACTAAGCGATAGAGGAAAAACAAAAACCGTTGTCCAAAAATACAATATTTAAAAAATTAAGGATAAAATATCTGTTGGACCTTTATTCTTGATTGTTCTTTGAAGTAGCAAACGCCACAATCAATATTTATCAATATCTTATGGGCATCCTTTCATGATGGGTATATTACAATAACCTCCCTCCTGGTCAAATAAATTGTAACAGATGCCTAGCCATAAGAGCATCTCTAGCAGTGCTTTTAAATTGAGCATATTAGCTATATTTAATTCTTATGACCTACTTTTTCATCTCTAGCAGATACTCTATTTTGAAGGTTTACCATAAATTTGCTATAGTAAACTTTCATATTTGAAAGTTTATTGTAGCAACTTCTATCAATTTTTTTAAAATTTTTTTTTCTCTCTCTCTTCTCTTTCATTCTCTTCAAGCACCTTAAAATAATTAAAATTGATTAAAATTGATATTTAAAGAAAATAGAAAGTGAAATAGAGGATGTTGTTGGTGTGTGTATAGAAAAATAAGTAGCTAAAATAAAAATTTGTATTTTTTGAGGAACTATTATGTATGATATTACTGGAGATGCTCACAAATATGATGATATATCCTGCTAAGAGTACCTTTCTCATACTTCAAATATGCCACACTGTGGAATGACAAATATATCCTTCTTTTGAGTGAAATATATAATATTAAATTCAATGAGTTTATGGGCACAATACAAGGGTATATATTATTGCAAAATAGCATGTCCTATCAATGCCATTTTACCTTTCTGTGATGAAAGAGAGGGTGTTCTGGTAATTAAAAGAGGGAGATAATTTGTAATGTCACCAAACCTGAGGAAAGAGCATTGCAATTGACCCAGCGGAAAGGGAAGATGGATGTAACCCTTCGACCTCTTTGTGTTTAGTCATGTTTCAAATGCGCCTGTGTTTCTTTCATTTTCAGCCATAACAGAATTTGGAAATTTTAAAAGAAAAGGGTAAAAGATTGGAATGTTAGGATTTGCATTGGTGTCCAAGCCAAGTACAATCTGGTGAATTTTAAATGGCCTAACCTATATACATATGATTCACACTCTAAGCTCACTGCCGTGTCCTCTCTAAACAGCTCAAGTCTTTTCTTTTCTTTTCTTACTTCTTTGTAGTTCACGTGTAAGTCTGTATGAAAAGTCTTCTGCCTTTTGGTGCTTGCTTTAGTTCTCAAAACCATTGTAAAATATTTTCTGCATTTTGGTAAGTTAACCAAAACAGAGCTTCTCAAATTCTTTCACTACATTCAGGGACAACCTTTTCCCCTGCTTTTGAATTTTGATTAAAGCAGAGTGCTAGAAAAGCAATACCCATCCAAGCTGAGTCATCATTCTATTTTGTCTAGATGAATGCTAGGCTTACCAAATTTTTTATAAAAAATACTCTTACAAAGTGACGTGGTAGAATATGATTGAGAATGAGATAAATTCAAATTTAAAGAAATATAATCATACTGTGCTGCATCACTTTGTAAAAAAAAAAAAATTTGTAGAAAATTTGTAGTCCATTTCCAGTTGTGCACCATTTGTTTTGCCCATGCATGGTAGTTGATAGTGTATGAAGAGTTGAGCTTCATGCAACTGCTATAAATTGTCTTGCATATATAATTTGCCTGCACACCAATTTTTTCTAAATACTTTGCGTGGTTTTGGCCCATTCTATATATGTTATCAAACCAATTTCTCTGGACCAGGAACTACTATAATAACCAAAATAAATAGAAAAGGGTAGAGAGAAAGAGAGATGAAAATAGATTCAATAATGTTTGATTTTATCTCTCTTCAGTTCTTGCTTTATAATCACCTCTGAAAAAGAATTAACTATGGGTTTTATCTAGTATAACCAGAAAATTTTGTTTTAGTACACTGTGTAGTCTTTAATTACAATAACAAATAATTTGAAAATAAACACATTTGACAATTTATTCCAACTTTTTGCTGCCAACACTCTGGAAGTTATTTGGTTTTATACGATCGAATAATTAATACTCAAAGTTATTTGGTACTTCATGCATTCTTCTCCTAACTTGTGCATTCTTTCTCCTAACTTGTCGTCACCATCTTTGGCATAGGGGCATTTTTGGAGACTTTGACAAGACTCGTTATTACTTGCAGAATGTTTAGTTTCATTGAACACGTGAATACTACATTCTCAATAATCTGGCAGGAAAGGTACATGGTAAACCAAATGAGAAATCCCACGTTACTAAGCATTTCATTCTAGAATATCCAGATTCTGTTATGTGGATTTTCATGGGAATCCAGGATTCCTTAAACTGAATGTTCCTTAATAGTTTACATGGCCATAATTACATGGGTTGTGCCTTTCGCTTTTAATGATATTTTAATTATTTATTAAAAAAACAAAAGGTTTACATGGCTATAAGATAGTCCGAAAAACATTAAAACTCCTATTGGAAAAGGAAAATGCCTTTAATAACCCAACAAGACTCAAACTAAACCTACATAAGAATTAAAATAAACTAGATGCATGAGCAATCAGCTAATAACTTAGAATACCAAACATCCTAAATCTGAAAAGTATTAAAATAGCCCTAGAATTAGAGTTGCGTGATATGTTGGATCTATTTTGGAATATTTTATTGACTATTGTGTTGGCCTTGCAAATCTTCAAGAGTGCGTCCTGCATGAAAACAACTAGCCTATAACCCGCGCAATGCTCAAGGTTTTTTTTCATTATAGCTTACTCGAAAAGTCTTTAAAATATTATCAGTAATTAATTTTCTTCCCCTTACTCAATCATCAGTAACCAATTATCGTAAAACGTGTTAAAATTTGTTTACATAAATGTAGTTTAAAACTAAATAAACTATAACGGAAAAAATTATCAAAATGAGTCTTGCATATATTCCTAAGGATGTAAATAACTAATTATCACACAGACCATATTTCTCATATTAATTAATAAGTTACCCAAAAACAAATTCGATAAAACCCCATAAAAATTTAAAGTAGGAAAAAAAAATTATAATCCATTATAAAACATTAAAAGCCAATATCATCGATCAATTAAGTATGTAAACAATGTGCATTACATACATAAACAAAAAGACTCAAGAAAAAACAACGAAAACTAAAACATCATTATACCTCGTACGTACCACAAACAAAAGAATGTTGATACCTTATTCAAAACAAGCTTTTTACTATATCTATTATAAAAACCTAATTTTAACAATTTTATAAGTACCTAAATCAGTCTTTTAAGTAATCATAATGATGAAAATTACATATTATCACAAAGAGTCTATTTCTCATATTAACCAATAAGATACTCATAAACAAATTTGATAAAATTCCAAGAAAAATTTAAAAAAAAAAAATCAAAATCCATTATAAAACCTTGAAAGCTAATATCATCCATCAATTAAGCACATAACAATGTACCCAAAAAAAAAAAAGTGTTATACCTCATACAAAAAATAACGATATGAAACTTTCTCTCTCACTATCATTTCCCTGAATTCAATGAAAAAAAAATTACAAAATAATCAATAATAAAAAATATATAAATTAGAGCAAAAAACAGAAACGAAAAAACAGAACCACAACAAATAAAGACAAAGAACAGAAAATGAAAAAAACTAATATAATAGAAAAGAAGTCTATTTCTATAAACTTTCTTATATCCAATGAATTTCATAGGTATAGAAATAAGTCCGGTCAAATAAAGATTTTTTCTTTCGATCATCCTAGCTCATAATGTAATAGAAACTTCTTTTCGGACAACCAAAAAAAAAAAAAAAAATTCCTACCTCAAACGAACAATAGCCGTAAAGTAAAAAATTAAAATATCCATTATAAAACCCTTGAAAGGCGAATGTCATCCATTAATTAAGCACGTAGTAAAAATGTACGCCAAAAAAAAAAAAAAACTCAATGAACAGCAACGTAAACTAAACAAAAGCGTTTACCTCCATTACACAAAATACATGATAGCAAACCCTCCTCTTACATATCATTTCCTGAATTCATATAAAAATTTACGAAAAAAAAATAATAAATTTGAATAAAAATAATATATAACTTGAACAAAAAAATAAGGAAAGAATGGAAACGGAAGAGTAGAACCACAAAAAATCAAAAATTACATAAATCATGTAAAAAAAAAACTATCTTTTCTGTAATACCTTTCCTCGGTTCCAATGAAATTTTGAAAGAAATAGCCTTCCATCATTCAAGGCACGTGAACAATTTTACATTACACACAAACCACAGGGAAAAAAACTATTCACATGAACAACCGTTGTAAACTAAAAAATGCTCACACTCTTTGCAGCCGACAAACAATCGATAGGAAAACTCTTTCCTCAACCATCATTTTCCTGAATTCAGGAAAAAGTTACAAAAAGAAAAAAAATCAAGCGTATATATATGAATATATATATATCTATACTATATATTCTATAATACACAAAAGAAGGGGAAAAAAACAAAAAATGAACGAAGATAACCCATGAATAAAGACAAAAATGAAAAATAATAATATAATAGAAAAAAATATCTTTTTTTATACTTTTTTCCAAAATTCCAATGAAATTCAAGGATAGGAAGAAGTCCTTTCAAATATAGATTTTTTCTTTCGACCATCATTCATTCCTTCCATATATAATGTAAAAGAAACTTTTTAAGGTGCCGTTAGAGATTATTTCGTAGACAAAAAGTGCGATTTTACTCCAAATTACAAAAAAATGATCGTTTGGAATTTGCGTTTTAAAAAAATTGCAATTTGAAAACCCAGATTCTCTGCGTTTTTAAATCGCAGGTAAGGGGTTTTTTTTTAAAAAAAACTACAATTTTAAAAAAGGACTAAACTGCAATTTTAAAGGTTAAACTGTGTTTTGTTCCTGCAAACGTTATGCGTTTTTAAAATCATGTTTTCAATCGTACATTTTGAAATCGCTATTTTTAAAATCCAATTTTTTAAATTATAATCCCAACGGACCCTAGGACACATAGGAAAAATTTAAACATACTCCAATGAACAAACTAAAAATGACGATAGGAAACTCTCTCTCCTATCATTTCCTTCAATTCAATGTAAAATTTTACAAAAGAAAAAAATAATCAATTTGAAAATAATAAAAAAAGAAAGATCTATTAAATCTGAATATAAATAAAGGACAAAAAAAGGAAAACGGAAGAAAAGAACCACAAAGACGAAAAATGAAAAATACTAATATAGTAAAAAGAATGTATTTTTCTATATATACCTTTTCTCGGTTCCAATAAAACATTGAAAGAAAAGTCTTCTATCAATTAAGCATGTAACAGTGTGCCTAAAAAAAAAAAAATCGTCATACCTCATGCCAAAAGAAAGATAGGAAATCTCTCTCTCACACAATCATTTCCTACTTCCAGTGTAAACTTACAAAGAAAAAAAAAAAGAAATTTGAATAAAAATATACATAAATTAGAACAAAACAAATAATGACAAAAAACAAAAACGGAATAAAGAACTACAGGAAATAAAGACAAGAAAGGGAAATAAAATATACTAAATAATATAAAAGAACTATCTTTTCTCTTACTTTTTTCTGGTTCCAATGAAGTCATTAGGGTATATAAATAAGTCCTATATATTAAATAGAGATTTTTCTTTTGAACATCCTCTCACATAATGACAATAAAAAAAAATTACTTTTAGGACAGAATAAAAAATAATATATAAATTAGAAATAAAATAAAGACCTAAAAAAAAAAAAAAGAAAACCCCAATTGCAATGAATGAAATTCATAGTTATAGGACTTAAGTCCTATCAAATAGAAATTTTTCTTTGAACATCTTTCGTATATACTAAGGTAATAGAAATTTATTTATCTCTTCTATCTACTACATCGGTAGATTATGTTGAATTTGCAGTGTTTGAAGTATGTATCGAGAGTTTTTGGAGAGAGTTTTAGAGAAACATGAGAATAGGATATGAAAGCCGATAAATAAGAATAAGAGAGACTAAGGAAAAAAATAATATCAAAATACTAAAGAACCAATCAGGCAATGAAAAAAAGAAAAGAAAAAGCTAAAGCTTTCTAAATCCTTTTTTTTTTGTCTAATTGAATAAGAGAAAGGGGGTTATATGGGAGGTCCTTACCACTCTTGATCCGGAAGAAGAGAGAGTAAGGAATCCTAAAACGAGAAAGGGTGGACTCCCCAACAATAGGACCCAAACAGAACAAAAAAATAGTGCATAAATAAAAACACAAAGTAGGAAATGGGTCAAACAAGTGACCTGGTCCTCTCAAGGGGCCGCATAAAGCAGTTACAGAAGCAAAAAGGACACAGATTAAGGCAAGCCTATCTGAACCCCCGCTAAGCAACAGCCACCAGAAGGAGGCTGATGCAGTGAATGCACTGTTACTGTTCAAGTTCAAATCCGAGACTGAAGTAGAGAGAGGGACCAATACAAATAACAGATCAAAAGCCTCCAAAACAAGATCTAACAACAACAGATTAGGGGGACAATAATCCAATACAAACAGCAACAAAATTACAAGAAAAAATACAGAAAAGTAACAAAAAATCCAGCAAACATCAGTAATGGCGGGGGGGCGGCGGCAGGAGCTCACTAGCAGGCGCGTGAGATCCACGCACTAGCGAGTGAGATCCACTCGTCGGCGCGTGGCCGTCAGAATGAGGTGTGGTTGGTGCCAACAGAAGCAGATGGCGCCGGTGAACACTATGGAGTGGCGCGTGGCATGCTGGGTTTGGCAGAGGAAGGTAGATCGAGCTTTGAAAAAACCCATCTTCGAACCAAGACAAATCCGGCCAGCAACACGGTGGAGAAGGTGGATGGCGCGGTGGAGATGGCTAACAATGCTCACCGTGCAATTGAGGGGATCGGCTGCTGAAAGGGGAAAACACCAACAAAAAGAGCGAAAAAGAACAGAACGAACGGAGGAGAAGGGAGGAAGGAGAGATGAGGAACCATCCCTCCTCCCTTCAAGGCACCACGAGCAACCGGAAAAAGCCTCACTAAGGAGGTGGAAAAGCCTTACTCCCTAGAGACAAGGTGGAGACTCTCTCTCTAAAAGAGAAAGCCGATTTCTAAATCCATTTAGCCCCATGACAAAGAGGAGCTAACTCTTAAACAAAATAACTCACGTCTAGGAAGAAAAAAAGAATCAAGAGGATGGGACCATTGCCTGACATGGCTAACTAACATGTTTTTTAAATTCAACGTAACTTGAGAGAGAGAGACGTAGAGAGAGAGAGAGGTGGAGAGTGTTGTGCAAAATATAGATTCACAATTACGGTAAATATGGCAAAACAATCACACACAAATAACACCAAGATTTAAGTGGTTCCCTCAATGTGAGGTACGTCCTGTAATGCCCCGGTTTCTATGCAATAGAATCGTAAGCAGAAACCTCCGGTTTTCACGTGACATTACTACCTCAGAGATCAGTCTCGCAGCGGATATATTTTTTTTTCTTTTAAAAACACTAGGGAACAACTAAATTACACAATAAAGCTGACTGAAATATCTCGTGAATAAAATACGTAAGATGTTTTAATATTACAAACATGTGCATACTAGATGCACCAAATAAAAGATAGTTGCAGCATATACCACAGACGGCATACAGTTGCAACATCACGCTGTTTAGATATATTACAAACTATAATTAATAAAAACCAAACATACAAAATACGAAGAGACATCTATATAACAAAATGTTGTCTCTTCCGGAATATAGCACATCCCGACAAAGTAGTGCCTAATAGTCGTCAAAGCTAACGAAGGGGTCTCCACCTTCGTTACCTGCATCACAGTCTATGTAAACATGACATCATCACATTTACATAGTCAAACAAATGAGTTTACTGCATCCCAATATAAACAGGTAATTGAATTATTGAACAAACATATGACAGATATAATGAATGGGTTTTCATGCATCGTTGTGAAGGCTTTATTCAGTCTTAATGCAACATGGAATTACACTCAGCTCATAATGAGCCAACCCCGGATTAACGAACGTTACACCTCCCCTACTTAAACCGATTATTGGTTTGCACCTGGAACCGACTTCCAGCGTTAGTTCTTATTACCTGGTTTAGGGACCCGAGGTCCACTGGATCAGCCCTCACACCCCTGCTACCGACCAGCTAAATGTCACATCATTACCAATTCACAGAATATATAGTTGTAATGTATGGGCAGTTTATAATACATACATATAAATAAAACAATAACTGAATGTAAAAGAAAACAGCGTCAGCCCCAGTAAGTACTTCTATACTTACTCTTCCCTTCGTAGAATAATAGTAATCCACCACTGCCTAGCAATATGGATACACAAATAATATATATCAGTGACCAATCAATAATAATTGGTCAGTCTTCAGGATCTTTGCTCTTAGCCTTTATTATTATCCATCACTTTATTTTCATCACTTGATTTTATCCATACATATACTCATATATATATACAAGTCATATTTGTGAGTATTCTCACATATTGTCCATAAATTTATTCAAAGCTTATGAAATCCCACATAAGTGAGGACATGCCATAAGGATCCCGTTGACAATAATGTAAATTATCCAATATTGCACTCGAATACCCCATCGAAGTAAGAGCATAATTCGAAATAAGTATTTAAACAAACAAGAGGTAATACTGCATAAACGTCCCCACTATTAGTAAGGGTTTATTATGAGTTATATGTACAATATTGAAAGAATCTCTTATAGCAAATTTTCACTCAAGTTCATGCTTATACCGTCGAAGGGCAGGGCCACCATAACGTTTAGACATGAGATTGAGTGTTATTCACTATAAGATTAAAATAGCTATATCATAATAAACCTCATGTCTATACACCGAAGGGCAAGGCCACCATAGTATTTAGACATGAAGTTGAAAGTTAATAATAAGATAAAATGACAACTAACAAACAATATATAGGTTGATTTTACAAGTTCTTTAACTCTTTTCCATTTTCCTTTAAAACAAGCTCCACTTGCTTCCACTTTTAGTTTTTGAGTCATATAGGATCCTTGAATCAAACCAATGATAAATATACATCAAATATATATAGATACATCAATTAAAAGCAAAGGAAGCCATCAACATCAAAAATCACATAAAAAAAATACTCTATAGAGGCCGAATGGGTGTAGGATGAGTTCTTAGTGTTTTCTCATAATTACAAAGCCCAAAGATCAATGGAAACATGATATAAAAATATTTTTAGAACCATCCTAAGTGATAATACACAGCCCATGCAAACAGGTTGTGAAAAACCACAAAAATTCCCCAACACCCCTCTATTGAGCCGGTTTTGAAGCTAGTTGAGGAGAATGAAACTTTCATACCTCAAATGAACTCCAAAATTGCTTCTAAAGGTTGGGTTAGCTGCTGGCCACCTCAAAAAAAGGTTGTGTATAAGTTCTGGACAGTTTGGAGAAGATTTGCTCAAAAACCCCCAGGTGCCGTGAGAGGGTGTGAGTGAGATGAATGAGAGATTTTTCTGTTTTTGGGTGCAAGGGCTGAGTGATTTCGGTGCTGGGGCTCATCTCACATTTATAGGAGAATCCAAGGCTTCTAGATGGCCAGCATACACGTCCAAATCAGCCTAGGTTCATTGGAACATTATCCTTTCATGCAAGTTACCAAAAAATCTACCAAAGGTCAAGATCTTTATGACTTTTTTGGCTTTTAGTGCATTCTTTCCAGCAACCTTTTCCACTGCCAAGTGTCAATACCCTAGGCTCCCAAATCAATAAAGAGCTGGCCCTACCTAGTGGATTTAACAGTTTTAAGCAAAATTCGACAGTTGGAGGTTTTAAGGTCCATATTTTAGGTTAAAAGTCAACTGTCTCGGAATTGAATTCCGATTTCACCAAACTGAAGTAAAAACCATTTATATACTAAATGGAGTCCATTTATGATATAAAATCAAAATGGTGAAACTCGATTTTAGAAATAAAGTCCAAGTCAAAAGTGTCACGTAAGCGATGAATAGTCATCTTTATGCTTAAAAGGTCAACGGATTGGCTTTTTTTCGAAAATATACTATGTCGTAGAGGGTTTTGATACGAGCATAACGGGCTTTAGTTTGAGTAAAACTGAGTTCGGTTGACCTAGTTTTTGATACTTACAAGATTGGTCGTCAGAAAACGATCATTTTCTGAAGAGATTCTAAAGAGTTTTGACTAGAAATATCTTAAACTTCATGAACATCTCTAAAACTATTATCATAGCTAAATGATAATGTCTCCTCAACATATATCATTTAGTTTAATGATATGTTTAAGAGATTGAATTCCTCGGGCGTCACACGTCCATTGACAGAGGCGATCACGAAGAAATTCACTATCAAAGATGGAGTACAAAAATATAGTAGAAAGAAAATCACTCAGAACCCAAAACCCCAATACACCCAAATCTCACTATCACAAAATAGAGATAATTCTAAAAAGAATACAAAAGACAGAAATACGAACTCTTCTTTTGTTGGGACAAGATGGCGGCTGGCCCTTTTAATTTCTTCTCACGGTAGCAACCTTCTCTTTTCTCTCTTGTTTTGGATCCTCCAAAACCAAGAAGAAAACACACATGCAGCGCCTCCAAGAAGAGATCTTCTCTCCTTGCGATCCCACTATTTCACATGGCTTACAAAGCCACAAGCTGCGCTCTACTGCCACCTACTTTCACAAGGGCTGATTGTATGTCCTTTTATAGAAGCCTACTAGTCAGTTAGTAGTTCTCCTAATACAAGTCCAACAAGGACACATGAAAGTCCCAAACCGTGTGGGACTCCAACAAAGGAAGTCGGCTAACACTCCAATTCCAAAAAGAAGAAGGAATATACATGGGCCCACATATTACTTGATGGGTGAAAGGCACCTTTACGTCAACAATCTCCACCTTGACTTGAATCCCGTCAAGTCTAACAAAAAGAATCTTCTTTGGATGTCTCCGCCACAACCCCTAAAGGCAATCACAATCTACAATTGCCACTTAAGTCCAAGCATCTCTTGAACTTGAGCATAGGACTTGGTTTAGACAGAACACCATGCTTCTCTACCAGTCCTCTTGACCTCAAAACTTTCTCTGATGACTCTTTCTTCTTGTAGACCCATTTGCACCCTGTAGCCTTCTTTCGCTTGAGCAATTCTACCGACTCCCAAGTTTTACCTTTATGTAGTGGCTCCACCTTTTTTGGCATGCCATCCTGAACAAACGATGGATCTCCACTACTAGCTGTCAAGGCAAAATAAACCATGTCTTCAAATCCATACCTCTCTAGTGCTTTTCGATTGCGTTCCTCTTTGCCTCTTGCTAAAGAATAAGGCTCTTCCTGGTGCTGTGAGTCTCTTGAAGATTCTTCGTCATCACAAATATCTGTGGGCGAACGCTGGTCATCAAGCTCCACCTCCACAACTTGTTTCCTTTTTCTGGCTATTAGTCGATGCTTCATCCTCACCCTTCCTTAGCATATAGGCCTCATCAAACACCACATCTCTGCTAACAATTATTTTCTTTGAGACTGGATCTCATAGCCTATAGCCTTTAACACCAGATTCCAAACCAAGACAAATACACTTTCTTGACTTTGAATATAATTTCGATCGCTCTCCACTTTGCACATGAATGTATGTAGGACAACCAAATATTCTTAACACAGAATAATCAACTGGTTTACCTGACCATACTTCCTCTGGAACCTTGAAATCAATTGCTGCTGATGGAGATCGGTTGGTGATGAAGCATGCATAATTAACTGCCTCAGCCCAGAAACTCTTTGGCAATCCTGCATTCAACTTCATGCATCTCGCCTTTTCCAGCAGTGTTATGTTCATCCTTTCAACAACTTCGTTCTGCTGTGGAGTCCCTTTAACCGTGAAGTGACGAGTAATGCCCTCTGTTTTGCAGAATTCCAAGAATGCAGTGTCTCTATACTCTAAACCATTATCGGATCTTAGATACTTCACTTTTCTTTCAGTTTGATTTTCCACCTACGCCTTCCACTGCTTGAAGATGGTGAAAACCTCTGACTTGTGCTTCATAAAATAAACCCAGACCTTTCTAGAAAAATCATCAATAAAACTGACAAAATAATACGCACCTCCGTTTGAAGACATCACCACTGGTCCCCAAACATCTGAGTGAACATACTCGAGAACACCTTTGCTTGTATGAGACCCCGCCTTAAAGCTGACTCTTCGTTGCTTCTCATACACACAATACTTGCAGAAGCCCAATTTACATGACTTCACACCTTTTAATAAATTTCGCTTGTGAAGCTCAAACATACTATGCTTGCCCAAATGGCCAAGCCGCATATGCCACAAGATTGTATCATCATTATCTGGTTCTGCTAAAA
>FXXK01002636.1:0-13640 GCA_900184695.1 Betula pendula
AAAAAAGAGAGAGATAGAAATCTTACAAATCTAATATATCATTTACAAAGAGATGGACGGCATATCTACAAAAATGAACATATAGCATGTCTCAATTTTCTTGTCTGTTGTTGACTAATCTAATCAATACCATTAACTTTTGCTACACATTTCTTTGTCTATGGGCCCTCATGGACCCACCGTATTATATAATCTATCTATGACAAGCTTACTACGTAGGAGATCTATTTTTTGAACCATCTAGTTTTGGAAAAGGAGAAATTCTCTTTTTTGGTCAGCACTTTTTTTTTTTTTTTTTTTTTAAGCAATATAAGGAAAAGGGGGAAAGAAACATCAAGGTGGATCATGTCCACTCCTGATTCTTATAGCAGAGAGAAAAGAGAGAGAAGTGAGAATGCTTTCATAAACATTATGAGAAGCGGCCCATTTGACAACTAAATGTGCCTGGAGATTAATACTCCTAGAAACCTTGATCGCAGACCAAGAAGAAAAAGAAGATAAAATAAAAATTACATCTGAAATAATACCCCTAGAAGACCAATCTGAACAATAACTAGGAATATTTAGAGCCATTATAGTAACCAAAGAGTCACCTTCAAGAAGTACTTTAGAAGAAGGAAAGAAACAGTTTGCAATTTCCACTGCTAGTAGTGCTGCATGTGCTTCCCCTGCATTAATATCCAAAAGGGGTAATTTTTTTGCATCAGCTCGCAGAAGAGATCCTTCATGATTTGAAATTACGGCTGTAGCAACCATGTAGTTTGATCGAACTGCTACATCAAAGTTTATCTTAAGATGACCAGTTGGTGGTGGAAACTAGGAATCTCTCAAATTATTATCATTCCATGCTTTGTGATGAATAGCAATTGATTTTTGAATTTGTATCAAAAGATTTTGGAAATGTGGCATAACATTATTATGAACACAATTATTCCTAGCACCCCATATAGCATCAAGAGTAATAACCACAGATAATTGGAAATAATCCACATCATAGATAGGAATAAGAAGAATCTCATGTGGGTGTAAGATTGCTTTGATCCAAGAAGCTATAGGATGAAAAGCAAATTGAGAAGAGTCCAATGGCCATTGAGAAGACCTCCATATTGCTTTAGCTACAATGCAATTCAAGGAAACATGTTGAATAGACTCAATGGGGCCATGGCAGATTGGACAAGCTTTATCTTCTGCAGAAGTTGAAGATTTGAATTTGAATATATTCTGTCGGGTTGGTAAAATGTTCCAAGCAATCCTCCATAATAAATGTTTGAGTCTATGTTGTAACTTGAGGCTCCACAAATAATTCCAATCAGTAGAGGATAAAGGACCACTGGTAAAGGTGTTAACACTGACAGCTATATCATGAGCAGAATTAACTGTAAAGTTACCTTGAGAATTGGGTGCCTAGAACCAATCAGAAGATGAAACAGATCTTGGAACATGTATTTTCATGATGTTTTCTGCATAGAAGATATCAAAGGCATGAGAGATCATATCAGTTTTCCAAGTTCTTGTGAGCGGATCTATCAATTCAGATACACAAAGAGAATGATTAAAGGGAATATTCAGATTAGGCGAAGGTTTAAACATAGGCAAAGTGGGAATCCATGGAGTATCCCACACGTTAAACATAGAGCTTGAGGAGATGGTTTTACAAGCCCCTGTAGAAACAATACCCAATGTAGATAGAATACCCTTCCAAATCCAAGAAGCTGATGACTGAGCTGATGAATCCAATAAATCCGCATTTTGAAGATATTTTCCTCGGGTAGCCCGCACCCAAAGAAGATTTTCTTTGTTAAGGATTTTCCAGCCAAGTTTGGCAAGTAAAGCCGAATTATGATCACCCATACGACGGATACCAAGGCCGCCTAAAGATTTTGGAGAGCAAATCTTTTTCCATGAGAGCAAAGAAAGATTATGGGATTTGTTATTATGAAAACCCCACCAGAATTTCCTAGCTGCAGTATCCAATTCTTTACAAAGTCTAGTGATAAGAATGCAAAATGTCATATTTTTCTCCCTTAATGTTTAATCTTTTATACTTATTTGGTGTCTAAATGTACTCATTATTCTTTTATTTTGATTTAGGATGCAATTGGAGGCATTAAATGCAAAACAAAGCTAATTGGGCGATTCTGGACAGTTTTGACATCACTTCGTAATCTGGGCATAACTCTCTCCTCCGAGCTCCGATTGAGATGATTCAAGATGCTATGGAACACCAAGAAACAGATCTACAACTTTCATGTTTTGAGTTTTGAGAGATACTGGCTGAATTAAGGTCGAGCTTGAAGTTGCAGCACCTGCACTGTTGATGTTCTAGAACATTCCTTAGCATGCTATTCTAATCTGCAAAAACCAGTAGAGATGGTGCACGAAAATTATAGCTGGAAACATCAATTTCCTAGTTATATTAGGACTCTATTTTATTTTTAATATTTTTCTTAATTAATCAGATTTGGATATTGTTATTTTATGATAATATTTAGAATATCTTTAGGAGATTTTGTAGACTTCTAATAAGGGGCATAAACGTGTATAAAGAAAAGGAGAATCATAAAACTACAAAAACTCTTTTTTTCTCCCCTCTTCTCTAACGGATCCTTTGAGTTTTCATTATGGCTCTGCGTAGCTAAACTTTCATCATTGGTCGAAGGAAACGGAAGCCTGAGAATCAATAAAACTGTGATATCTAAATTATTTTAGTGTTCAATTTATGCTTTGAGTATCGGATATTCTTCTGTGCCTATTTTCATGATTGTCTCGTTTAATTACTAGGAGATCTACTAGTTTATTATTCGTTGCAATCTACTGCTATATTAGATATCAAATCCGTAATTGTTTGATCCCTCTAATTTGCGAAGCAACTAAGATTTAATGATTTGCTGCGTCAGATATTATTAGATCTTAGGAAGAATGCTCGATTAAATTAAATACAACCGCTTGCGCTTGTGTTGTTTAGCTTCATCGATCTCTCTAATTCTTAAGGTTGCTACTAGATTAAACCTTTAGCGCTTGTTTTGGGTTGTTTAGTAGTTAAGGTTAATTAGATCGTTTGTTTCTAATTAACTGCGACTAAGGAGAGATAGGATAATAATTCCAACGATGAATATTCAAAGTATGAATTAATATATGCTTGCATCGATGATCAGTTGTAAAATTCCGACGGTGGATGTTGACTTCGACTAAGGTTTGTTCTTTTGATTGATTTTGATACTTTAAATTGAATTGTTCCTTAGTTCTTCTTAAAATTATTTTCGTTACACTCAAACCCCCTCATCCTTGTTCACGTAGCATAAAACTAGGCTGAATACTTTCCGTGGGAACGATCCTTACTTGCACTACTACATGTATTTTTAGGAGTATAAGTTTTATTTTTGGTTGCCTGCGACAGCGCACCATCTAGAAGGAAATTTAAACAGAGACATTGAGTAAGTAGGAATAAAATTAGTCACAGTCTTGATCAGAATAGTCTTAGCAGCTTGAGATAAAAGTTTGGCTTTCCAACCTGTAATTCTGTTCAAAATTTTCTGTTTTATATCCTCAAAAGCAGCTGCTTTGTTCCGATGAAAAAATAAAGGCAAACCCAGATATTTAGCCAATTGAGGAATTTGATTCAAATTAAGGATAGCCTTAATAGCCAAAATAGTGGAATGCTTTGTATTCTTGCTGAAAAAAATAGATGATTTAGTGAAATTGACCATTTGACCCGACCAACCTTCATATTTCTTGAGGTAGTTGAGAAAGGTTGCAGCTTCATTAACTTTTGGGAAAAATATATTTTGGCCCTCCAAACTGACAGCCATTTTTGTTTAGCCCCCCTAAAATGACAGCTTATACACATAAATACATCAAACTATATACTCCTTGTAAAGTAGCCCCTTCCGTCCACTTGAGCCGTATGTTTGGACGGAATAGTGCTCACATGCGCGTCACGTAACCACTTTTATCACATTCTTCCAATTATGCCCCTAACTTATTTAAAATAAAAAAAATTATAATAAATTTTTAAATAATTAAATTTAAATAAATTTTTTTTTTTTTTTAAAAAAGAACTCTGCAACGGTGGCCGAACCATGGGGTGGTTCGGCACCCAAGATGTAGGTGGGGGTGGCCATCGAGCCACCCCATGGTGGCTAGGGGGTGGCTCGCGGCCACCCCCAACCCACTGGGGTGGCCGCGAGCCACCCCATGGTGGCTGGAGGGTGGCTCGCGGCCCACCCGATCCAAGGGGGTGGCTCGCGAGCACCCCTCAACCCACTGGGGTGGGCCGCGAGCCACCCCCAACCCACTGGGGGTGGCTGGGGGTGGCTACCGGCCACCCCATGGTGGCTCGGGGGTGGCCGAGAGTCACCCCCTTCCCCCTTTTCTTTTTCTTTTTTTTTTTTTTTTTTTTTTAAAATAAATAAAAATAAAAATTAAGCTTTTTTATTGATTAATAAATATGAAGAAAATTTGATTTTTTCAATTGTCAAAATAATGCTAGTTTTGAAAGGAGGTGGTTCAACCATTCTTGAATTTTTTTTTTTTAATAAAAGTAAAAAGTATATTAATATATGATGCATTTTAATGTGACTTGACACCTATAGAATATTACAAATTTGGCTGAAAATTCAATAGAATGGCCACTTTCATATTCATTCAAAACTTATGCAGTTAAAACTGAAAAATAAAAAACTTGAGGTATTATTTAATTAGTGCTTTAAATCAAAGATTTATTTTAGATTTTTTTTTTAATTTTTATTTATAATAAAAGTAAAAAAAAAATTTTGTTTTAGATGAGTTGGTCAAGCTTAGATTTTCAAAGGGTAAATTCGGTTTTTCATTAGTCAAAATAAGGGTATTTTCGAAAGATAAAAGTCAAAGTTGACTTTTCATCCAACTTGACGGTCAACTCGGACGGAGGGGGCTACTTTACAAGGATTAGGTAGTTTGATGTATCTAAGTGTATGAACTGTCATTTTAGGGGGACTAAACAAAAACGGCTGTCAGTTTGGGGGGCCAAAATATATTTTTTCCTTAATTTTTGCTTTGGAAAAGAAGAAGAAATCATCCGCATAAGCCAAGTGAGAAATAGAAGGACTGTTTCTGCTAATCTGGATTCCATGTAAATTACCCTGCCTTTCTTTTGATAAAATCAATTTGGAGAGGGCTTCAGCACCAAGAATGAAGAGGAACGAGGAAAGAGGATCACCTTGCCTTAGACCTCTGGTTGAAGAAAAATTCCCATGCGGAGAGCCGTCCAGCATAATAGAGAATTTAACTGAAGAAAGACATTGATGTACAAGATGAGTCCATTTAGAATTGAAACCTAACAAGGTGAAAATTCGAAGAAGAAATGACCATTCCTTCTGATCAAAAGCTTTTGCCATATCCAGTTTAACTGCCATCCAACCACCATTACCTCTCTTTTTCTTTAGAGAATGAAAAATTTCATGAGCCATAATTGCATTATCATGAATAGATCTCCCCTTCAAAAAAGCAGATTGATTTGGGAAAATAATATTTTGAAGCAGAGGCTTTAAACAGTTGGCTAAAATTTTGAAAATAATCTTGTAATTAAAATTAGCAAGACTAATAGGCCTAAATTGATTGGCTCGGGAAGGATTATCAGTCTTTGGAATTAAAACCAGGTTGGTATGATTGATCTCTTGCAGCATATGACCACCTCTAAAAAAGGATTGAATAAATAGAATCACTTCAGTCCTAACTATATGCTAATAAGTCTTATAAAATAAACCCGTTATTCCATCAAGACTAGGGGCTTTAGTAAGATCTAAATGAGAAATAGCATAGTAAATTTCTTTCTCATCAGGGATGGCACAAAGCATATAATTATCATCAACAGAAATAGTAGGTTGAAAAGATGGTCCAAATCTTCATCCAAGACAGGATTAGAACTAATAAAGTAATTTTCAAAATAGGAACAAAAATAATCCCCAATATCAATTCTATTGTTTAACCAAGTACCAGCATTGTTTTTCAACATGGATACAGATTAAATCTTCTTCGGTTAACAGTGGAAGCATGGAAAAATTTAGTATTTAAATCTGGACAAGTTAACCATAATTCACGAGATTTCTGCTTCCAAGGTGTCTCTTCCCTGATAAGCTGCTCTTGAAGATGAAGTTGAAGATAGTGTTTTGCTTCCAGATTAGCTTGAGAAGAATGAGCATTTTGAATAGAATCAATGTTTGCAGAGAGCTGTTTAATATTCGAATGAATATTACCAAAATGAGATAAATTCCACAGCTTAAGAGCACCTTTAGTTGATTTCCACTTCCTACAAACAGAATAGGCAGCAGATCTTGCAATCGATGGAAACCATGCATTGGCTATAACCTGGAAGCTAGAAAAATCCCGTATCCAAAAGGCCTCAAATTTAAAAGGTTTTGGAAGATGGAGATTCGTAGCAGCCGATGATAAAATAATCGGGTTGTGATCTGATTCAATTGCTGGCAAGTGCCTAATCTTGGCTTCAGGGAATAGATGGATCTAGTCCTGATTAGCAAAACTTCTGTCCAAACGTTCTTTTATATTAGTTGAACTAGATCTTTTATTAGTCCAAGTAAAAAGATTACCCTGAATAACCTAAATCCAGAAGATCATTAGTCTGAACAAAATTGGAGAATGGATCCGTTGATGATGAAACAAAAACCCTGCCACCCGCTTTATCATATTGAGATAAAATAGCATTAAAATCACCCATAAGCAGCCAGGGACCAACAATTTTCTCCAAGCCAAGATACACTGTCCCAAAATCCCAGCTTATCAGACCAATTAGAAGGGCCATACAAACAAGAGAGAAGCCACGGCTGATGAGGAGGATCAGAATAAACAAGACAAGAGATTTGGAATCTGCTCTGATGTATCGGTTCTATATCTATATTAGCATTCCAAGCCACCACAATACCACCTTTAGCACCTACTAATGGAAATTGGGTAAAAAACGGAAAGCCTAACCGCTACATCATACTCTGTACAGAAGCATCATCCAGTTTAGTTTCACACAAAAAAATCAAATCAGGTCTGTGAGTCCTGATCAAAGATCGTAAAGCCCTCGCTGTCGTACCACGACCTAGACCACGGCAGTTCCAGGCAAGGAGCTTCATGGAGGAATAGAGGGCATGGGAAGGCCCGCCACCTCAGCCAAATTGGTATCAGAGTTCTCCGATTCATTACTAACCAAGATTGAAGGAGGATTGGTGATGATATTTTCTTGAAAAACCTTGTCCAGAGAGGGGCCAGTAATAATGTCAGCAACAACCGGTGGCTCTGTAATAATTGTTGGATCAGTGGAAACTAGTGTAATCATAACTGGTTCATCTCGTAGAACCAAAGGGGGAACAATCTTACGTTTTTTAAAGGGCTGAGGGGATGAAATGGTGATAGGGGGGCTGACTGGTTTGGAATAAGGAGAGAATTTGGGTATATGTTCTTTAAAAGATTTCCTCGAGGAAGAAGAAAGATGGTGGGGGCGACTGGATGTAGAAGAGGAGGATGAGAGTGGGCTGGATGAAAGGGTGGATGAGATGGGGTTTATATCAGACAAAGAAGGGGAACCTGTATGCTGTACAAAATATTACCACTTCAACTTGTAGGTCCATGAGCGGGAGTTGGGGGAATTGGGAGTCACGATTAGGGTTTTTTTTTTTTTTTTTTTTCTTTTGTAAGTTGAGTCACGATTAGTTACCACTAGCTTGTAGTTTATTCGATATCTGATATCACTTGTTAAGAAGATTTCTATCATGAGTTATTTTTCTAATTATGAGACCATATATATAACATATAAAACCTAACTATATATACTATATTGATTGCTCATTCTTATAAGACCTTTTTAACGTGGAATTCAAACTTTTTACAATCACACGGATATACTCAATATTGGACAATAAAAAAAAAAAAAATCATACGTGGTTAAAAATCTAAAAAAGAAAGGATGAACGAAAAATTAAGAAAAACAAAATCGCTTCATATGACTAGCTCGCTCGTTTTGGCAGCTGCATGAAAGTCAGCTAAGCAGTTTCCAAATTAAAGTATGTCAAGGGTACGGGATCGATTTTTGAGGCGGTTTCGGCAATCTGCTGGAAACCCCAAGTAGCTAAGCTCATCCACGTCATCATTATCCGTTGATTGCATTTTCATCCGGCAAGCCCATCAAATATGTTGTCTTTCTCGCATCGTTGTTTAAGACTTTCTACATTAATTTGCGCGTAACACTCAAGCACGCCAGCTATGCTTTTTAAACAAGTCTCATTATAATAAAACTGGGGAATACTTTCATTGATCATTTTCCATCGTTAGATCACCCTCTACATAATTAAATACCAACTTAATTATTGGATTACAAGGTAGAAAGAAAACAGAGGATAAAATAAGATGCTACTTGAATTAAGTATGGATACAATGATATTCAACTATTGGAGATTCAAAATAGCTTCAAGCTTTTTTCCCAGATGGCAGTGAAATCATCAATATTTTTCCTGGTAAGTGCCAAACCAACCTCAATTCCACCATCCTCATCTCTACTCTCAGCAACAGAAATAATCCCCGTAATATCAATGTGAACCACTTCACTCTTTTTTGGCCTCCCCCACCCAAAATCTGTCTTATAAACACCAAAGCTTGGTGATCCTGCAATTGTAACAAGATTCTCCAGTTTTGGTTGTTCTTTCCAATCCAACAGCCATGCCTCTGCGCCTCTTAAAGCTTCAGTCTCCAATTGCCGAACTCTGTTTCCAATAGCTTTCACAGCTTGGAAAATCCCAGTTTCTCCCACTAGCTCACGCCTCTCAAGTGGTACGACAAAACATATTTCTAGGCAATTTCCAAAATATGTAGAAGGTATTGGAAAATTAAGCCGGTTTCGGCAATCTGCTAGAAAAGTGAAGTGACAGAGCTTACTATCATCCGACAAATTACTTACTCCACTGTGTTGGGATTTGATCAAACAAGCCCAAATGAGTGCACATGTTACCACAAATGTTGATATGTGTAAGGGCTCCAAGTCTTCTCTGTTCATGCATTGACCTCTGACCCACTGCTTTAGTCCCTCAATATGGGCTCGGCGCAGCACAAATGTGGACCGAACCTTGTCAGCAACAATATCATTGATGAGATCTGTGTCATCCTTCGACGCTGAATCCCAATTCCACCAGTTCTCCAAGAAATTCTGCTCAAACCCATTGGTGTCTTTGATCACAGCCCTGTCATGGAATGGTGGTGACATGTCAAGGCAAGACAAGTCTCCTCCTTTCCTGCATACGGACGCCCACGACTTCATGAAATGGTGGAATGCCCTTCCATCAGCTGCGGCGTGGCAAAAGGAGATGCCAATACAAATTCCTTTATTTGGAAAGACTGTGACTTGGATGGCCATGAGTGCGATTAAACGTGTAAGGTTATCGGATGAGACATGTGGCGGAGGCAAGTGTGGCACAAAGTGGTGAAATTCTCGAACATCCCGTGGATAATTGGCTATGAGATGGTTGAAATCGCCGGCAGCCTCAGCGACGGTGAAAGGGATGGAGTTTCCCTCTGTGTAGAGGATATGGGGTTTGTGGGTATGGGGAGGGGGGCAAACCAGATTGGCGGCGAAGGGAAAGAAGTGCTGGAGAGTGAGGGAGAGAGAGTGTTTGAGAGTGGGAAGGATGGATTGTGTGAAATAGTGGGTGGATTGAGGAAGTTCATAGAAGAAAAGGCGTTGAACGGGAATGCAGAGAATTCGAAGCCATTGTATGTCTAAGAAAGTGAGAGGAAGAGATGTTGTCGGAACTGAGTTGGGCGGTGGAGCAACCTGGCATTGCTCTATGACCGTGACTCTGTAGGATTGAGCCATCGCTGGGGAGAGAGAGAGAGAGAGAGAGAGAGACAGAGAGAGAGGGTTTGACAACTTATAAGATGAGAGCATGGCAGCCATAGCCGTCGTTTTCCATGTATTTTAATATGTCTGCGATGCGATGCTATGCTGATCGCGTTCATATTACTATATTAGAAAAATGGAAATAGACGGAGACATACCTATATATTATACAGTTGGTCAACCCATTATCTTTTCTACTTTGATTCTTCTAATAGGTCGGTGTGCATTATTAGTATTTATTATTATTTTTATGTGATTATTGTTATTAATTAATTAATTAATAATGCAAACACATGCTACTCTTATTAAAAAATATATCTTTACCTAGAAGTATATAAAAAGTGAAAATCCGTTGTAAATAATGCTTTTTATTTAATAATGTAATTTTACGCTTTTGTCATTACTCTTTTTTTTAATCAAGAAGGGTTATTTTTGTATTTGATCATTTCTTTAAATTATCAAAGAGTGTGAAACATGCATCTAAGTTTTCAAACGCTGCAATCCACAAAAACAAAATCCCTTTTTTTGTGGTAAGAATAAGGATATTGCTTTGGAATTAAAGCACAAGAGTAATCTCTGCTTTTTCATTGGAGATTACACAACGGCTCTAACTTGCTATTCACAGGTCTCATAAAGCATTTTTCGTTTTCTTTGTTTTTATTGATTTTGTAGCCTGTTGCATCTATGCTCTACATTTTTGAATTACAAGTGAAATTTTTGGATTGGTTTGATACCTATTACGACATGATCTTAATCATTTACACTCCTATTGAATGTTTGACTATCTGTTTTTTGTTTGTCTTTCTATTTCTATTGTAATCACAAGCTGTCATCATTTGAATTATAGACGGTAGTTAGTTGTAGTTATATGTATATTTGCAACTTAGTCTTTGATGTATAGGCAAACTCTGTTTCTCCTGATACGATCGTAACATACTCTTAAAAAGTACAATAATATAAATCAATGAGACAACACTCTTTTGGCTATAAGAAATACTTTCGCCATAATGTGTAAAACAAAAGTGAAAATAAGATTGCAATGAAAACTTACTGCAAAACATCCTCCCGTTTCGTTCCTTGCCTCAACAACTATATGGAATCCTTCAAATGGCTTATCTGCAAGTAATAATTACAAATAATTTTTTGATAATATAAAGAAGCAATTAGGTCTTAGTAACAGCAAAGTACAATAAAGAAACAATGATGAAAACATTTGTAAATATGCAATGTTAGAATATACGGGAATCTTGGGAACAGAATAATGATAATAAGTAATATCAAACATTTCTACTTCAATATATTACTTGAGATAATACCTATATTTCTCGTAGTCTTGCAGACTTACAAGATCAAACGTATATATAGTCATGTACTCAACCAAATCTTGGCTGTTGGAATTTTTAACAGCAGATTGCATATATTGAAAGCCAGATATTTTAAGTGAGCTACATAATTTTGTAATTTTTCATGCCCCTTACAATTGGCATATCTAGAAGTATATAGTATACGTATATAATGAAGAAACAATTGATGAAATTACAATTTTATGTACCTATAGGATGGTTGAGATAAACACCATGAACATGAATGTGCTATATATTTTTCAATACCCTTTGATTTGAAGTAACAACATATGTGTGTTATCTAAACTAACTCTCTTTTGTTTCTTTTAGTAATCATATTTACTCAATTTATAGTTTTACTTTATTTGTTTAGAAAGTTCAATATATACTTGTCCAATAATATAGATATTAAATCTATGATATTAAAATTACAATATTAACAATTATAGTGATATATAACACAGGGAACCAAGCACGTGCAGTCTCACTAGTAAATATATAAATATATAAAACTAAAAAAATTAATTTTTTTTTTCAAAAAGTAAAAAAGAGAGGGGTGACTACCAAAGGTGGATGGGAGTGGCCCACGAGCCACCCTAGAGGTGGCCGGGGTAATGTGCAGCCAGCCCATGAGCCGAGGATGGTGGCGAGCCACCCCTACGATCTCTCCCCCATATGTAACCAGCAACCATCCTTATTTTTTTTTTTTTTTTTTAAATAATAATAATAATAATAATAATAAAAATAATAATAATAATTTTTTAATGGACAAAAATTGTCCACAAATCAGCTTCTAAAAATAAAATGTATCATTTAAACATGTGAAAAACGCATGCTTTCTTACTAATGTTATTAAAAAAGCATATAAGAAACACATGCTATTAAAAAAAAACATGTGCTTCTCACATGCTAAGTACATATGTCACTTTTAAATGTCGGTTCGTAGAAAATTTATGTAATTTTTAATTTAATATACTTATATATTTTTAATAAGATTAACACATGTCAGCATTTCATCGGTGCTGATGTGGCACATTAGCTAGATCCGTCAAGTGTTTTGACGCCTTGGATTGTATGGACTAAATTGTTATTTTAGCATACCTTGAGGATCTCTGAATTTATTTTTCTATCACAAGGGAGCAATTTGTAATTTTGGCAACCGCATAAATTGATTTTACATTTTTCCTAATTATTAAGTTGCCTTTAGATGAAGAACCTTCTAAACCCCAAATCAGGTATCTAATTTGTAGAATAGAGAAAGAAAAAAAAGTATCTAATTTGCAAACCTAGTACTATCCTATGACCTTCTCTTAAATTATGCAGCATGACCATATGTGTGTGAAAATGATTTTCTAATTTCTCTTAATTTCTTGAATGATTTGATGGAGACACTGGCAGCTGATGAGATCAAACTATTGGTAACCGTGGCTCGTAAAATCTAGTTGTGTAGAAATTCTGTGGTTTTTGGTAAGAGAGTTTACTCATCCATCTCATTTCATTCGTAGTGCCAAGGAGGCTTTAGAGGATTTTCATTCTGCTGTTCGTAAGGAGAGACCTAATGTAGACTGTGAACGACTTGAAGACAACCCTAAGTGGATGGCTCCTCAGCTTGAACTGATCAAAGTTAACTGGGATACAGCAATCGATATATCTGGGAAGAGGATGAGAATGAGGGTTATTACCAAAGACCATGAAGGGTATGTTTTGGCTTCCATGTGTTCCATAAAACAATTTATTGTGGACCCTGCTGTTACAAAAGCATATGCTGCTTTGAAGGTGGTGGAATTTTGCCGTGACTTAGGATTGTGGAATATTTTGTTGGAAGGAGATGCGTTGAAAATCGTAAATGCTTTGTAGTTAGATGGTCACTCTTGGAGTCGCTATGGTCATTTGATTAATGACACAATTATTATTTCAAGGATTTTGTTCTTGGGAGGTGCAGCATGTCAAGCGGTGAGCAAATATGGCTGCTCATAGTTTAGCAAAGGAGGCTTTACGGCAATCTTTAGAGCAAATTTGGTTAGAAGATTCTCCTGTTTTCATTTATGATATTGTTTGTGCTGAAAAAGTTTTGTGAGTTATTATAATATCTTGAAAGATATTTTTTTTAAAAAAAAAAATTATCTCCAATTAAGAAAAAAAAATTATTAGGATTAGATGAGTTTGATAGAGTTCTATGTCTCCAACATGCCACATACGTAGAAGTCCAAGTCCATGTGCAGTACTAGTGGAAGAGTTGCGGAAGTTAAGTCCAACTTTATTTGTATAATTATCTGTTATGTTTTCCAAGTCTTTCCTTGTGTTCGTAGTTCTTTTACTTACTGCTTTCATAGTATGAGTCTAGTACGTATTGCATTTTTAGTTCATTTACGAATTGCTTTAATAGTTCTAGAGTAGTATAAATTATGGCCATTGTAAAGAATGATAAA
>FXXK01002636.1:13656-29987 GCA_900184695.1 Betula pendula
TTGAGAATTATTAAGCAAAAGCTTGTTTGTGGTCTGTTTTTAATCATGGCCAATTGAATTCATTTGTGATCTTTCCTACTTGAAAAGAGTTATTGTGTTCTCTTTTGCCTAAAATGAGTTCATTATATCTATCATATTTTCATCTCAATCTTGTAGAGTTCCATTGGTTTGGGCTATAATGAAGTTTACTTGGGGAAGAGATTAGATGATCCTAATTTTTTCTAAACATAACCGTTATAATATATGAAAGATATAATATATAATAAATATTTTTCATATATTCTATATTAGGTCAATATTGAAATATTTTTTATTTAAGAATTGAATGTAATCAAATCCTTATGATAATTGTAATCCAATCCTTATGAGAATTTGATTACTATAGTTGTATTCACTCACTACCCTATAAATACAGACATTTGTATTGTAGACAATCAAGTTAATGAGAGCACAATGTAGCTCTTAGGTTATTAAAGCAATAGACTTAGGTGTCTAATATCGAACCACCCGTAATTTTTTATCTCTCTTTTATCTCTCTTGCTCCCACTATTATTTTCGTATTTTAAATTTCCCTACAAACTTTAACAAATCAATTCATAAAACAGCCACTACCCTATTTGTGGACAGGTTGATGAGACAGCTCGACACATCCTGTTGGATTGCCCATCTGCACAAGATGTTTGAGGATGTGGCCCACGCAAGATCCAAAAAGGTGTCGGTGGGGGGTCTACTTTTTATCATGTGGTTGAGGAGATGTTGGAACAATGTGACTTCGCATATTTTGGGCTCTTGGCAGTGGTGGCCCAAAAATTATGGTTTTGCCGAAATTCTGTGGTGCATGGGGGTGTTTTTCTTCACCCTTCGATTTTATTTCGAGATGCCAGCAGTTCATTTGAAGATTTTAGGCGAGTCAACGCTTTGGAGCTTGATGTCCAGCACCCTCTTCTTGTTGTCTCCCCCATCCTTTGAGAGAAGCCACCTGCATGTACATTTAAAATTAATTGGGATATTGCTGTTGACAAGGGCCGTGGACAGATAGGAATTGGTATTATTGTGCGGGATCACGAAGGCTTTGTCTTGGCTGCACGTAGTTCCACCAAAGCTTTGGCCGCTTATTATGCAGTGGAGTTTAGCAAAGAAATTAGCTTTCTTGATATCATTTTAGAGGGAGATGCTCTGCAAATTGTGTTTGCGGTCAAAATGGAAAGCAAGCATTAGAGTAAATATGGCCACATTATATACGGAATTAAGGTGAGTTTGTGTAATTTGAGATCATGGTAGATTGTTCATGTTACGAGAGATGCAAACTCAGCTCCTCATTGCTTAACTCGAAAAGCCATTTCGAGTGTCATAGATAGAATCTGGGTTGAAGAAATTTAAATTGTATCTAGGATATTGTCCTTAGGTAGCAATTTGCCACTTTGTAATTTTTTTTCATCAATGAAGTTGACAACTTTTTTCCAAAAAAAAAAAAAATCTAGTAGAACAACAATATATTTAAATGAGAAATGCTTCCTAGCATTCATCAATACCATATTTTAGCATTCTCTCCCAAAGATTGATTTTGCTTTTTTGTTTTGAATAAAAAAAACAATTGGATGTAGGCTTATCACATGGAACAAGAATGCTGAAAAATGGTATAGTAGAATGCTAGAAAGCATTTCACTATACGAATTCAGTAAAACAAGAGAACCACGCATACCTCTGCCCAATGATTTATGCTCCCATTCATAGTCAAAGCTCTAGCATTGGCATATCGCCACTGCATCAACCGATTTATGAAGCAGCCGAAGTTGATGAACGCTCTCTAAATTACCAGGCAGAATTACCGGCATCAAGCTCAAGGAAGAAGAAGAAGAAGAAGATTTCTTACCCTTGAGCAAGTCCCACACCACGTTAAGTAATTTCTGAATCCAAGTCAAAAATTTCAGTAAAAGAATTGTTTCCAGTATAAATCGTTTTCATCTATTATGGACAATCTTCCAGGAAGAATATTACCCGAAGAAGATTTTCCGGGAAGTGTTAATTTTTCAGGATAGAATCACACCAAAGCTTTTTAAAGAAGTCTCATCTCAAGATAATTATAATAAAACTGGGGAATACTTTCATTCATCATTTCCATCGTTACATCACCTTACATAAATACCAACTTATTAATTTATTGGATAACAAGATAGAAAGAAAACAGAGGATAAAATAAGATGCTATTTGAATCAAGTATATTGGAGATTCAAAATAGCTTCAAGCTTTGTTCCCAGATGGCAGTGAAATCACCAATATTTTTCCTGCTAAGTGCCACACCGACCTCAATTGCACCATCCTCATCTCTACAGTCAGCAAGAGAAATAGACCCCGTAACATCAATGTGAACCACTTCACTCTTTTTGGGCCTCCCCCACCCAAAATCTGTCTCATAAACACCAAATCTAGGTGAGCCTGCAACTGTAACAAAATTCCCAAGTCCTGCTTTTTCTTTCCAATCCAAAAGCCATGTCTCTGCCCCTCTTAAAGCTTCAGTCTCCAATTGCCGATGTCTGTTTCCAATTGCTTTCACAGCTTGAAAAATCCCAGTTTCTCCCACTAGCTCACACCTCTCAAGTGGTACGACAAGACATATTGCTAGGCAATTTCCAAAATATGTAGAAGGTATTGGAAAATTAAGCCGGTTTCGGCAATCCGCTAGAAAACTGAAGTAGCAGAGCTTACTATCATCCGACAAGTGTTGAGATTTGATCAAACAAGTCCAAATGAGTGCACATGTTACCACAAATGTTGATATGTGTAAGGCCTCCAATTCTTCTTTGTTCATGCATTGACCTCTGACCCACTGTTTTAGTCCATCAATTGGGCTCGGCCCAGCACAAATGTGGCCCGAACCTTGTCAGCAGCAATATTATTGATGAGATCTATGTCAATCTTCCACGCTGAAGCCCAATTCCACCAGTTCTCCAAGAAATTCTGCTCAAGCCCATTGGTGTCTTTGATCACAGCCCTGTCGTGGAATGGTGGTGACATGTCAAGGCAAGACAAGTCTCCTCCTGTCCTGCATACGGACGCCCACGACTTCATGAAATGGTTGAATGCCCTTCCATCAGCTGCCGCATGGCAAAAGGTGCTGCCAATACAAATTCCTTCATTTGGAAAAACTGTGACTTGCATGGCCATGAGTGGGATTACACGTGTAAGGTTATCGGATGAGACATGTAGCGAGGGCAAGGGTGCCACAAAGTGGTGTAATTCTCGAACGTCCCGTGGATAATTGGCTATGAGATGGTTGAAATCGCCGGCAGCCTCAACGACGGTGAAAGGGACGGAGTTTCCCTCTGTGTAGAGGATATGGGGTTTGTTGGGTATGGGGAGGGGGGCATACGAGATTGGCGGCGAAGGGAAAGAAGTGTTGGAGAGTGAGGGAGAGAGAGTGTTTGAGAGTGGGAAGGATGGATTGTGTGAAATAGTGGGTGGATTGAAGAAGTTCATAGAACAAAAGGCGTTGCGTCGGACGGCAGAGAAGCGCTGGTATGTCAAAGAAAGTGAGAGGAAGAGATGTGGTAGGAACTGAGTTGGGTGGTGGAGCAACCTGGCTTTCCTCTATGACCATGACTCTGTAGGATTGAGCCATCGCTGGAGAAAGAGAGAGAGAGGGTTAGACAACTTAGACGACTTTGTTATAAGATCGGAGCATCGCAGACATTGCCGTCGCTTTTCTTTGACTATTATGTCAAAGAAATAATTGATCTCTTTGACTAGAAAGAGATACTCTTTTATCCTTACAGAGGGCAGTAATAATTCGCAGAAATCTTATCCTTAAAACTATGGATTAAGGATAGGATCCTCGAGCCGGTTAATGGAAACATATACAGTTTGATCTCATCTTCCTCGCCTTTGATTCTTCTTCGTGTACTCATTATCCTGGTGACCAGCATGTGATGTTTGTCTACATACTCATTATGCTTTTTTTTTTTTTTTTTTCCACTAAAAAAAGTTACAAAAACAACTAGACATCTCCTGCATACAAAGATGCATAGGTCGGATACCTCCTGATGCATTTCCATTGATGTTTTATTTTCTTAATTTGAGTTTTCCAACGCCAAATACAATATTGTGAAAATCAAAATTTGTAATTGTAACTACGAAAAGAAAAATTGCAAGTTATGAGATATGCTTTATTATGTAACATAACAATTAGCGTAGAAAAAAAAATGTAACATAAAAATTAACAAACAATATGTGATTAAGAAAATGTATGAAACCAACAGACGTTTGGGTTGGTGGAAACTTTGGAACAAGGTGGTAAACGTCTTTCATAGCTCGTGGGTGGGAAAAGTACTCTTCCAGAAGTGTATATATATAGGTACGTTAAAGAGGAGGAGTGTTAAAAGTATTAGAGTATAAATGGAAAACTTCAAATAGTTATTTTGAACTTTCAACCCTTTTGATATATCCTTAATTTTTAAAAATTCTGACTTTGATACTTAACCCTTTTCTGCCAAATTTTTTCGTTAAACGAGTTTGACTAAATGTAAAGTAAGATTAGCATTACCATGTTTAGTTATGCTTTCATTTTGTATACTAAGAATTTTGCACAAATCATTTCATTGGGAGTTAGAGAAAAATGTAGCTGAATTACTAAACTAATCTTTTCAGTATAT
This sequence comes from Betula pendula, assembly GCA_900184695.1. Taxonomy (NCBI): domain Eukaryota; kingdom Viridiplantae; phylum Streptophyta; class Magnoliopsida; order Fagales; family Betulaceae; genus Betula; species Betula pendula. Next base: position 18,306 of record FXXK01002636.1, read on the forward strand.
TAGGAGTTTAAGCTTCATAGGAACTTGGATGAACCATATTTGGTGGATTAATTTGGAGGTCATCCCATTCTGTAATGCTAGTCACAAGCCTTGTTTGGCAGACAGATCATGCCAGACTGATGCAGGAGAAGTCCAACCTTAAGTTGGTTTAATTAATTTATACATGTGTTTTAGTTTTTCTTTTTAATAAGGATTGTGTTTTCCTTTTTTATTAGGATTGAGTTTTCTTTTTTTATTAGGATTATGTTTTCTTTGTCCAAATAGGGTTTGTTTAGTTTTTTCTTTTCCTTGTTAATTTAGGATCATATATAAAGGCCTCTAGTGTATTATTTTTCAATTCAGTTTTCAAGCATCAATATATTTTTAGTCTTTCAGAGTTATTCTCTGTTTGTTAATTTTGGGCAATTGGGTATTTCTCTTTCCTATTTGTTATTTTTTCTCTTTCTGAATTCCCTTTTTAATTTTTAATTATTAGTTTTTGCTGCTATCATACGCTGTCAGAATAATCTTAGTTCTGCCTGGCGTCAAAGACCGTAACTATCTTAATCCCAGGGTTAAGAAATCTCAAGGCATCCATGAAGACAGAATGCAGATTATTCTTATGGGCAATTGGAACAATTGCAGTCTCAATGGAACATTTCGCTTTTTATATAAAAGGTAGGCATCTGAGCCCCCCTCACAGTTTCTTCATTGGAAATGTCAAAGAACTTGTCGGCATGATGTTGAAGGCCTCCTCTCAATCCATATGCCTTTCTCCCACAACATAGTCCCCAGAGTCCTCTCATTCTACCATCACTGGAAAAAAAATCCATGGTATATATTCTTCTTTTTCTTTTTTTATTTTCTTTTATTTAATTATAATCTTAGACTTGATCATCATCATTCATCAGTTATAATCACCATGGATGATCTCTGGGGAGGATGGGGAAGGACTAGGAGATTTGTGACCTGAAGAAGCCTTCTTACCATAAGTAAGTATGTTCTCCATCTTAAAAGGAGCTGGAGGAACTGCTCACAAGCTAGGGCCAAACAGAGGTGGAGAAGGGAAGGCTTCAGTAGCTGGACAATAAATCATAGCATGCCCCAACCTACCACAAGCAAAACAAAAGTCTGAAAGCCTTTCATATTTCAGATGCACCCAAGCAAGATGCCGATTGAGCCTCTCCTGGTTAAAACCAATTATAAGAGGATTGGCCAGAGGAAGAAGAACCTTAATCCTCAGAAAATTCTTCCTTTGACAAACTGAAGGACCCTCAGATTCAGTGCACAAAAACTTTCCAAGGTGATTACCAATAAGCACTGCATTTTGGTAAGTCATAAGCTCAAGGGGAAGATCATACACCTGAACCCAGTATACCCCTTCAGAGAAATCCAGTTCACTTAAAGACATGCTCTTATCCCAGTGTTGGAGAATCAGGGGGTGGCCCCTAATATTCCAAGGGGATAAATCTTGAACTCGCAGCATATCTTGCTCATTCTCAAAAGTGAAAATGTACATGGAATCACCAATAGCTTCCATGGAGAGGGACTTCAAAAAATTCCAAGCATTTTGGAGAGTATCTCTAATCGTTGCTTTGGACAGAACACGAAGAGAGTGAACTTTCCCAGCTAATAACCAAGTGGGAGGTTGATCAACAGAAGACACTGAGGGAAATAACATAGGCGGATGATCCAGCCAGTTAAGAGAGGCTGCTCTGGATATGAGGGAATCAAGGTCACGAGTCGGGATTGCCATCAAGATGAAAGCAGGGAGGGAGAGGGCATAAAGTATGAGAGGAAGAGAAGAACAAAGTCTTCAGGAGAGCTCTACGAAGACGAGAGCGGTTTTGAATGGGTCATAATAAGTCTCTTTAGTTGTTTGTACATAGATTTGTCCTTGATTGTATATGATATCACTTGTTAAGGAGATTTATATCATAAGGTGTTTTTCTAATGGGACCATACAACATATAAAACCTACCTATACTATATTAATAGCTCATATAATCTATAAATTAAAAAACAAAAAAAAAAAAGTAGCTCATACTTATAACATTTTTTTAATGTGGAATTCAAACGGATATACTCAATATTGGACAATCCAAAAAAACCATCATACTTGGTTATAAATCTAAAAATGAAAAGATAACGAAAAATTAAGCAAAAAAATAAAAATAAAAAAGCTTTATATGACTAATATCTTAGACCTTGTTCAAATATTGACGAGAAAGTGTCCATTGCAGCTCGAGTTCTTAGCACCACCCCAACCTCGAGAGCACCGTCGTCATCTCCACAATCAGAAAGAGAAATACATATTGAATGGTTAATCACCTTAAATCTTTTCGGCCTCCCCCAGCCAAAATCCGTCCCATAATCATTAAAATTCGGAGACCCACCGACGATGAGAACACGCCCGGCCGCTTGTACCATAATTTCCATCCATTTCTCCGCACCTTCTAAAGGCCTACTTTTCACCTTTGAAATTTGTCTTGCTATGGCTTTCGCCGCTACAACAAAGCCGTTTTCTCCCAATAGCTCGCTCGTTTTGGCAGCTGCGGAAGTAAGCTAAGCAGTTTCCAAAATATGTCAAGGGTACGGGATATTCGAGGCGGTTTCGGCAATCTGCTGCAAACGCGAAGTAGCTAAGCTCATCCACGTCATCCGTTGATTGCGTTTTCATCGGCAAACCCAAATGAAGGCGCAGGTTACCACGAAGCTTGAGAAATGTTGTGATTCTGATCTTTCTCCTCGCATCGTTGTTTAAGACTTTCTATATTTGCTCTATTCAGTGCATATGTTTGCGTAACATTCTCCCCATCAAATACAGCAGTGCTGCCTATATCTTTCTTCCACGTTGATCTCATGCGGAAATACTCTTCCAAGAAAACGGCCATGACGCCATTTGGGTCTTTAATCACATCCCGATCGTAGAATGGCCGCAGTGACATGTCAAGACAAGAAGATGATCACCCCCAGATCTGAAAATGGACGCCCAAGATTTCATGAAAAGGCTACGGATCCGTCCGTCGATTACGTGGCGATTTATGACGGCAACGCAAATTCCAGAGTTGGAAAACAGAGTGACTTGGATGGCTAGAAGAGGAACACAAATGTGTCGTTTGAAATTTGGTTGGTGGAAGCTTTGGAACGAGGTCGTAAAAGTCTTTGATATCTCGTGGGTGGTAATCGGTAAGGTGGTCGAAAATGGCAGTGGACTCGGAAATTGTTAATGGGATTGAATCGCCGTCGGTGTAGAAGATATAGGGGTTGGCGGGCGTGGGGGGAGATGAGATTTCCGACGAGTGGAAAAAAGTGTTGGAGAGTGAGGGAGAGAGAATGTGTGAGAGTTGGAAGGACAGTCTGAGTAAAATGGTGGGGGGTGGGAGAATTCATACAAGTAGAGGCATCTGACGCCGTCGGTACTAAGCATAATTGGTATGTCAAAGAAAGTAGTTGGAAGAGACGTTGTGGGAACTGAGCTTGGCGGTGGGCGCACCTGGCGATGCTCAAGAATTTTGTGCGTGCAAGCCATAGCTCTATCGATCTAAACCAGTTTGGATTCTATTTATAAATTGGCAAAGCGTGGATACTCTCGTAATAATATAATTACAAAGGGTGTAAAAAGGTCTCTTTAGTCGGTTCTTGTATAGTAAAGTTTATAATATTTAATCAGCACAATGTAGCTCTAAAAAATAAAGAAATAAAAAAAAATATTGATAGATTTTGTAGTATTTTTTTATATCCTTTTTCTTATTTTTTTATTTTTTAGAGTTACATTGTGCTGATTATTTTTGATGGAATATTTTTGATGAAGGAACGGTAAGATTTGAGAAGAAGGTACGGAAAGAGGTGATAATGGGGGAGATCAGACAAGCTGTCCCAGTGTCCCTCATCATATGGCTCCAAGACAATTAAATGTCTATTCATGGATGACAAGATGAAGGATAGCCTACAGGAGATAGTTCCCGTGAGTCACGTGTAAAAAAGAATCTGATGAACACGTCTCAAGATAAATATCTCACCAAACGACCAGGACCGGGTGCTGATGAAGACGTCTCAAGAAAAATATCAAAAATATCTCACCTAACCACCGGGACTGGGTGCTGTCCTGTAGTATTTAAAAAACTGAGATTAATTTTATTTTTTTTTATTAATTTTAGTCTTTCAAAAACTACGACTAGTATTGTTACATCACCCAATCCAAATCTTTTTCTAGATATCTTTAGAAAAAAATAAAAAATTTCAATCATGTTCTCGTTCATTGACACAGATCGATCCATTGCTATCCAATCATTTCTCCCTTTTTTTTTTTTTTTTTTCTTTTTGTCTGAGACAATCATGTTCCCGTTTATAGGACACTTTTGTTGTTTGTTGAAAAAGCCTTTCAAACATTACAGGATGGGGGCTGTTACAGCTCCCAATCCTGGTCCTTTTCTGAGTAACTAAACAATATAAAAAAGAGACACCGAGATAATTAGAAGGTTTTCTCGAACATGCAAATTCGAGAAATGAAGTCTCCGAAGAACAGAGAAGTTGAGAGAGAGAGAGGGTGACTTTCTTTACTCTTTCAAATATTGCAAGAAAGTAAAGCAACAAAGAAAATAGAACAACAAAAGCAATCCAAGAAAATAACAATGAACAATGGAGTATGTTGGGAAATATTACTCAACAATTAGTGCCTCACCTTCTAGATATATGGGCCGGGCTAACTCACCTCGGGCCAGATGGGTTTATGGGCCTTAGGCCTTGGCTGTAAGTAGTATCTCGGGACAAAAAGACTTAGAGGATCTTATCAAACAATGGATGATCTGACTTGGACGACCAATTCCTATCCCAGAATCTCAGGAGAAGATATGGCTTGCGCATGGGAGATAAAGATAAGAGGAGTGCTAGAACATCTACTAGGAATTCTTCTAGGGGATCAACTAGTATTTTTTTATTTTTAAAATCAAGTGGGGCCCATCTCTTCATTTGAAGAGGTGGACCCATTTGATTTAAAATAATAAAAAAAAAATACTAGTTGATTCCCTAGAAGGATTTCTAGTAGATGTTTAAGCATTTTCCTAAAGATAAAGGGAATAAAGGTAAAGCTTAGAGTCTGACTTGAACTCTAATGACAAGATGCCAAAGTTGAAGATATCTCCGAGCTTATAAATAGAAACATCCCAACAGGTAACATCTAAGTGAATTCATTTGGTGCTTAATTTTCTAGTGCAATTTCTCAAATACTGATTTAGGCATCAGAGTGGGATCAATTTACAATGTTCGCTTGCAATTGAGAGCAAAAAGTTCCGAGAGAGATTTTGGTGTGTCTTGAGTTTGAGATAAAAAAAAACCCTATCCTAATTCACTCTAGCTGCCACCCACAGTTGTGCTACACAAGAAAAAAAAAAAAAATCAAATATTAAGATGATAACAAAAAAGGGAAGTAATAAATGGTAGGCATTAAGACGGGATCACTCACTTATAGAAAGAAGTTTGTCAACAATTTCTATTTCAGTAAAAACCCTGAGTGGCCAGTCATATATTTTTTGTTTTCCTATTAAGGGTCTGTTTAGAATTGTAATTTCAAAATGTACAATTTTAAAAATAGTGATTTTAAAAAGTGTGATTTGAAAACGTAATTTTTGAAAGCATAATTAAACGTTTGACAAAATCTCAGTTTGACCTTTAAAATCACAGTTTCGCTTTTAAAATTCTGCGTTTTTAAAAAAGCATCCTCTTACTTGCGATTTGAAAACGCAGATTTTTTGCGTTTTTAAATCGCAATTTTTTAAAAACGCAGTTTCCAAATGATCTAATTTTTGCGATTTGGTTTAAAATCTCACTTATCGTCTATGAAATCGCAATTGCAAATGTACCCTAAAGACTAAAATCAAACTATTAATGATAGCTATTATAACGCCCAGCCCTAATTAACAAGGGGAAAAGTGAATAATTAAATTTTCACGTGACATTACTATTATTATTTCGAATAATGTCCGTCGATTACATGGCGATTTGAGACGGCAACGCAAATGACAGAGTTGGAAAACAGAGTGTAAGAGGGAACACAAATGTGTCGTAAAAGTGTTTGACATCTCGTGGGTGGTAATCTGTAAGAGCATTAGCAGCAGCTTCCCTTAAACCTCATTCTCTTTCTTAGTGTAGGGAAAACTGTTAAAAAAACACAAAAAAGTCTCTGCAGCAGCTTCCTTAAGTGTTCCTAAACTATAGAAACACCAAGGGAACCACTTTTGGTTCCCTTTATCTAGGAAACAAAAAATGGTTCCTATAGCATTATTTTAATATAAAAACTTTCTCTCTCATCTCTCTCTTCTCTACCATTTGTTTAAAACAATATTTAAATGATTTCTCTTTCCTCTCTCCTTCTTCTAGCATTTAATTTAAATAGTATTTAATTCATATAGGGAAAGATGAAGGGAAGCTGCTGTGGAGTGCATTTATATAGGGAACTAAAAAATGGTTTTGTTCCCTACATTAAAGAAAAGTTTAAGAGAAGCTGCTGCTAATGCTCTAAGGTGGTTAGGGTGCGTTTGTTAACGCCCCAAGCCTCATTTCCTTTATTTATTTATTTTTTTAGTAGAATCCTAATCTAAAATAGAAAATCAATAAATTGATTTTTGTGTTAACCGAATACGGTTGACAATCATCAGTGATCGTGACAAGATCTTTCCTTCTATACTTCCACTGTCTGAATCTGAACAAAAATCTTCTTGAACGACACTTTCTCAATATGTTATTTGTTATTTTTTTTATTTTAAAATTTACCAAAAATATAGGTAAATTCCGTCCTACATCATGTTGGAACCAGAATAATGATAATAAGTTATATCAAACATTTCTACTTCAATGAAATATTACTTGAGATAATACTTATATTTCCCGCAGTCTTGCGGACTTACAAGATCAGATGTATATATAGTCATGTACTCAACCAAATCTTGGCCGTTGGAATTTTTAACAGTAGATTGACATATATTGAAAGCCGGATTATTTAAGTGAGCTACATAATTTTGTAATTTTTCATGCCCCTTACAATTGGCATATCTAGAAGTATATAGTATATGCATATAATGAAGAAACAATTGATGAAATTACAATTTTATGTACCTATAGGATGGTTGAGATAAATACCATGAACATGAATGTGCTATATATTTTTCAGTACCCTTTGATTTGAAGTAACAACATATGTGTGTTATCTAAACTAACTCTCTTTTGTTTTCTTTTAGTATATCATATTTACTCAATTTATAGTTTTACTTTATTTGTTTAGAAAGTTCAATATATACTTGTCCAATAATATAGATATTAAATCTATGATATTAAAATTACAATATTAACAATTATAGTGACATATAACATAGGGAACCAAGCACGTGCAGTCCCACTAGTAAATATATAAATATATAAAAACTAAAAAATTAAAATTTTTTTCAAAAAGAAAAAAGAGAGGGGTGACTACCAAAGGTGGATGGGAGTGGCCCACGAGTAACCCTAGAGGTGGCCTGGGGGTAGTGTGCAGCCAGCCCCCATGAGCTGAGGATGGTGGGCGAGCCACCCCTAGCGACCTCTATGAGCCACCCCCCCCCACCCCAATGATGTAACTGGCAAATCATCCTTATCTTTTTTTTTAAAAAAAAAAAAATTAATGGACAAAAATGTTTACAAATCAGCTTCTAAAAGTAACATGTGTCCTTTAAGCATGTGGAAGTGCATGCTTTCTTACTAATGCTATTAAAAAAGCATATGAGAAGCACATGCTATTAAAAAAGTAGTGCTTCTCACATGCTAAGTACATATGTCACTTTTAATGGTCGGTTTGTAGAAAATTATGTCATTTTTAATTTAATATCACTTATATATTTTTTAATTAGATTAACAACATGTCAGCATTTCATTGGTGTTGATGTGGCCACATTAACGAGATCCGTCAAGTGTTTTGATGGACTTGGATTGTAGGGAACTAAATTGTTATTTTGGCCTACCTTGAGGACCTCTGAATTATTTTTTCTATCACAAGGGAGCAATTTGTAATTTTGGCCAACCACATAAATTGATTTTACATTTTTCCTAATATACTTAAGTTGCCTTTAGATGAAGAACCCTTCTAACCCAACAATCAGTATCTAATTTGTAGAATAGAAAAAAAAAAAAAAAGTATCTAATTTGCAACCTAGTACTATCCTATGACCTTTCTCATCAAAAATTATGCAGATGATAACAATGATCATATGTGTGTGAAAATAATTTTCTAATTTCTCTTATTTCTTGAATGATTTGATGTGAGACACTGGCAGTTGATGAGATCGAATATTGGTAACCGTGGCTCGTAAAATCTGGTTGCGTAGAAATTCTGTGTTGGTAGAGAGTTTACCATCCATCTCATCTCATTCGTATCGCCCAAGGAGGCTTTAGAGGATTTTCATTCTGCTGTCGTAAGGAGAACACAATTAGACCGTGAACGACTTGAAGACCAACCCTCAAGTGGATGGGCTCTTTCAGTTTGACTCGATTAAAGTTAACTAAAGGATACAACAATCGATAATTTGGGAACGCAGGATGAGAAATGGGGGTTATTGCAGACGAGCCATGAAGGGTATGTTTTTTGGCTCCATGTGTTCCATAAAACAATTTATGTCGTCGGACCTGTATTACAAAAGGCATATGCTGCTCTTTGCACAGCGTGCGCTCGCACTTTTGCCCGTGACTTAGATTGTGGAATAGTTTTCGTCTGGAAGGAGATGCGTTGGAAATCGAAATGCTTTGTTGTTAGATGGTCACTCTTGGAGTCACTAACGGTCAATTTGATTAATCGAACCAAAGTTATTATTTCAAGGATTTTGTTCTTCGGGAGGCTGCCGCATGTTCAAGCGGCTGAGTAATAGCTGGCTGCTCATAGTTTACAAAGGGGGCCTTTACGGCAATCTTTAGAGCAAAATTTGGTTAGATGATCTCTCCTGTTTTCATTCATGATCTTGTAATGTGTTTCGAAACATTTTCTGTCGAGTTATTCAATGATGTCCTGAAAGATAATTTTTTTTTCTTCTTCTTCTTCAAAAACAAATTATCTCCAATTAAGAAAAAAAAATAATAGGATTAGATGAGTTTGATAGAGTTTCTATGTCTCCAAACATGCCACATACGGAGAAGTCCAAGTTCCAATGTGCAGTACTCAGTGAACGAGTTGGCGGAAAGTTAATGTCAATTTATTTGCATAGATTATCTAATTATCGTTTTCAAGTCTTTCCTTGTGTTCGTAGTTCTTTTACTTACTGCCTTTCATAGTAAGTCTAGTACGTATTGGCGTTTGTAGTATTTAAACTTGGCTTAATAGTTCTACGAGTATCATCCAACAATATCGCCAATTGTAAAGAATGTAAATGAAGAAGTTATAAGCAAAAGCTTGTTTGTGGTTTGTTTTTAATTCTGGCCAATTGAATTTATTTGTGATCGTTCCTACCTGAAAAGAGTTATTGTGGTCTCTTTTGCCCAAAATGAGTTCATTATATCTATCATATTTTCATCTCAATCGTGTAGAGTTCCATTGGTTTGGGCTATAATGAAGTTTACTAGGGGAAAAGATTAGATCATCCTAATTTTTTCTAAACATAACCGTTATAATATATGAAAAATATAATATATAATAAATATTTTCCATATATTCTATATTAGGTCAATATCGAAATATTTTTTATTTAAGAATTGATTGTAATCAAATCCTTATGATAATTGTAATCCAATCCTTATGAGAATTTGATTACTATAGTTGTATTCACTCACTATCCTATAAATACAGACATTTGTATTGTAGACAATTAAGTTAATGAGAGCACAATGTAGCTCTTAGGTTATTAAAGCGATAGACGTAGGTGTCTAATATTGAACCACCCGTAATTCTTTATCTCTCTTACAAACTTTCGTATTTTAAATTTTCTTACAAACTTTAACAAATCAACTTGTAGAACAGCCACTACCCTATTTGCTTTCAAAATATATTTCCTCTTTAGCACCTGCATGAAACAATGGGCACAATTCAATTATCGATTCTAAGATCAACTCAAGTAGTAATAAATCTTACAATCTTCCATCATCCCCATTATTGAATATTTTTTCGATTTTTCTATTAGATTCCGTCCATACATCTATAAACCATGAATATACACACAAACCACAAATTGGACAAATAAACAGTGAAGGTATAGCAAATTTTCTCCTTAAAAACTTGGGGAAGAATTAAAAATTAAAAAAAATAAAACCCTTTTCAGCCGTTCGTGGCCGTGCGAGGGGCGTCACCGTCGCGTGCGTTCAACTGCGCAGTGTATTCCGAGCCTTAAGGTATGGAGGAGCGAGCGGGACGCGGGAGAGAGAGGCACGTCGTTTTAGCCGTTGTGGGCGGACGTTGTCGTCAGTCGGGTAGCGGTGCGTCACGGCGGTGGTGGGCGCAGCGGTGTGGGTTTTGTGAGAGAGATGGTGGAGAGATCGGTGGTGGAAGAAAATGGGGAAGAAATGAGGGGGGAAAGAAAAGCCGGATGGTGGGCGGGAAACGCTTCGTGGTGGGCGGACACTGGATGTGGTTGCTGTTGTATTTAGTGGTGGTGGCGTCGGTGGTGGGTGGGGAGGGGAGGGAAAGTCTGGGAGAGAGAAGATGGGAGGAAAAAATGGAAATAAGGGATTGTTGGGAGACTGCACGTTTTGGTTTTTTTTTTTTTTTTTTTTTTGAATTTTAATCTCAACCACAGTTGAGTTAACCTCTGCCAGGTGTCAAAAACCGGATAACAAACGGATGGCTGGCCTGTCCTGAGAATTACTCGGTGGTGACCTGTCAAGGCAAGACAAGTCTCCTCCTGTCCTGCATACGGACGCCCATGACTTCATGAAATGGTGGAATGCCCTTCCATCAGCTGCCGCGTGGCAAAAGGTGATGCCAATACAAATTCCTTTATTTGGAAAGACTGTGACTTGGATGGCCATGAGTGGGATTACACGTGTAAGGTTATCGGATGAGACATGTGGCGGGGGCAAGTGTGGCATAAAGTGGTGAAATTCTCGAACATCCCGTGGATAATTGGTTATGAGATGGTTGAAATCGCCGGCAGCCTCAACGACGGTGAAAGGGATGGAGTTTCCCTCTGTGTAGAGGATATGGGGTTTGTGGGAGTGGGGAGGGGGGCATACCAGATTGGCGGCGAAGGGAAAGAAGTGTTGGAGAGTGAGGGAGAGAGAGTGTTTGAGAGTGGGAAGGATGGATTGTGTGAAATAGTGGGTGGGTTGAGGAAATTCATAGAAGAAAATGCGTTGCATCGGACGGCGGAGAAGCCATAGTATGTCTAAGAAAGTGAGAGGAAGAGATGTGGTCGGAACTGAGTTGGGTGGTGGAGCAACCTGGCATTCCTTTATAACCGTGACTCTGTAGGATTGAGCCATCGCTGGGGAGAGAGAGAGGGGGTTAGATTTTATCTTAAAGAGGGCTTATTCAGAGAAGCAGATACTCTATAGTGTTAGGATATTAATTAAATTATATTTGTAAAAATCTTATCCTTAAAACTATGGATTAGCATCCTCTCCATTTCAGTTTTAGGGACAGGATCCTCTCATCTTGCTCGCCTTTGATTCTTCTTCGTGTACTCATTGTCCTGGTGACCAGCATGTGATGTTTTTCTAGTTAATAATTATGTTTGTCTATAGTTATGCTTCTTC
>FXXK01002637.1:0-12821 GCA_900184695.1 Betula pendula
AAAAGGAGAGATATCGATGATGATTGGTGGTCTTTATCTTTACTTAGCTTGTCCTTCTAGTTGAGTCCCATCGTTCTAACCTACTTCATCAATATAAATGTTCGTAAAGATATTTATACACGTATACTTTGCAATATACTCCACTTCATTTAACTTGAAACGTAACTTAATTACTGGACCGTCCATTTAACAAAAGGGAGTCCATAAAATCATCGTCCAAAAAAGGCCAATGCCAACAAGCCAAGGGTCTATATATGGAGCCAATGGCCTTACGACCAAATTTCAGAGGAGCCATAAGACAACTTCATATCTCTCATAGTTGATCCAAACACTAATTTATACCAAAAAGAATTTGGGGACTAAAAGAAGGACCAATCCGTGATAATGAATGTTCTAAGATATTTCATACACGTAACTTTGCAATATACTCCACTTCATTCATCCACTTGAACGTAGAGGTAATTACTGACCGTCCATTTAGTAAAAAGGCATCCACTAAAATCATCGTCCCAGAACGCCAACAAGTCATTGACCATGCTACGACAAATCCAGTAGTGCTCAATTATATGTTCTATTCTAATTCTATATTCTTAGCCTTTATTCTTACTGTTTATTGATCCAAACTGTACTAATTATATACAAAGATTATGTTTGGTACTAAAAGAAGGGCAAACGATTGACACTCCTTCAGAGAAAGGCCACCTACCATATCTTCAAATATAGCAGCCCCAAGTCAAGGCCTATTATGGTTCGACTACGAATGACCCACAGGTTACGGCCTCGTGATCATATCTAGGGGGTTTCGTCGTTAATTCGGTTGATCGAAAATAGCTTTTCTCCTCTTCACCAACTTAACAGTCGGTAAATCGAAAATTGACCAGACTTTACCGCATGTGGCCTGTTTCCCTACGACATTACCGACTTTTTGTCGAGGGTAATGTATCGGTCGGAAATGTCGTTTAAATCGGTCAAGTTTCTGGTCGGGTCTAGTGGTGGCCCATATACACTTATTGGGCAAATTTTTATTGAGTTACAGCTTTTTTATCTTTCTTATGTGTCGTAATATTAGGGTTTCTAATATGGCCGATTTTCACAAATTAGTATCTTAAATATTTTATGGCCCAATAATATTAAAATCCTGTTCAAATTTACATTCTCATAATCACTTCTCAACACTTATTATGCTGTCATTTACATTTTCTTAGTGACATCATAAAATACTTATAAAAAACTTTTACAATAAACTCTACAACAAGTGATGTGGCACAATATGATTAGATTTCTCCAAATGGTAAATTTTTTATCTTTCATATTTTTTTTTAGCATTATGAGGAATGGTGAATGTCTGTTAAAGTTCGTAGGCGGTCAGTAAAAGCATTTTCGCCTAATTTCCGTTTCTGTTCAAATGTCAGAAGAAATTTTTCTTCCGCCTACCTGACCGCCAATGGGTGGTAGCGTCAAAGACGTCGAAACTCAGTCGTCGCACGGTCGTCGCGGTAGCGATGAACTGCACACCGCCTACAGACACACCCCAACAGAGACCCCGAATCATATGTATAATGCAACACCAGCAACTATCAAGACCTGCCAACTCACATCATAACAACCCCTACCAATGTCTTTCTGAGAAATGCTACAGCTCTATTGATATTCTTATTCTATTTTTTATTCTTAGAATTATCATTGAATCTGTGGTCTCCATGTGTGCTTCACATTGAGGACCACATATCCAATTTTGATTTTGGAGAATAGAATGATGAAAAAGACAGAGAGAAAAAGGTATACATTTCTCAATGTTTCCTTACCTTCTAGTACGGACTTTATGTTGAGGGTTTCTGCGGGTCAAACATAATACCTTCTTTAACCTCTTTTCTTTCGTGCAGCTCTCTCTAGTGGACATTAGCACTGTATGACAAATGATGAGTCTATATATATATATTGTGTGTGTTTTGATTCTCTGTATGTTTCATTTCTCATTGGTTATGATATTTACATCTGACTATTATTATATAGTATATTATGTATTTTTGATTTCTAATTGGATTGGTTTTGATAATTTTCACTGACATTTTTTTTATCAAATTAATAGATACGCACGACGTGACAATATTCAATTTCAAATCAGATCATGATCTCCAACTCATCTTTTTTTTTTTTAAGTACTTTTCAAGTCGTGTCATCAAGATTTCCAATTTTTGTTAATTCCTAATATATAGTAATAAGCTGTGCATAGACAATTGGAGTTTTTGTTGGTTGATGTGGATATATTGTGTCATGGTCAGTCGATATGACGCCCAAACTTTTGGTTAACAATGCTTTACCGTACCCCATAATCTCAGCCATGTTTGGCACCGTGTCTTCATCTTTTTTTCTTATTTTCTCTTTCCATTTTCTTTAAGAAATTTTGGGTTACTATTACAAATCATAAGAAAATGTAAAATTTATATTGGTAAATCATGCATTCAATAACGGACGGGTACCCTGTACCCATGAACTTTAAAAGATAGTGAAATGTGTAGTGTAGTGCACTAACATTATCCTTTTTTATTTATATTAAATATACTTTTCTCTCTATTTCTCTTCTTAATTTTATCTTCCCTAATCTCTTCTTAGTAGTAAAAATAGTTAAATTTCTAATGATGATATAGCATTTAGCTAAGGAGTTGAGTTTAAAGATGGCAGTGGCAGGTATTTTATTTTTAATTCTAATAATGGGAAACATTATTAAATTAACAATATATACAGACCAATGCCATATGCGATGATTTTGAAAATAAATATTTTGATAGAGTGGGTACTTTGTTAGGGTTAGGTTGCTCTCCATTAATAAAAAAAATAAGTAATTCAATTGCAACCAACTACGTCATTTTTTAGTAACGTAATTGATTTATTGAAATAGCATTATATATTGCAAATCAAATCATATTTGTTATACAGTTTTTCCAATTTAGAAGGCTTTATAAAAAAAAAAAAGTATACAAATTAATCTGAATTAAATGGTTGAAACGGAAATAATATATTTAATATGAACTTTTCTTACAATGCTGTATGGAGTATTATTAGATTCTATATGCAATATATATGTTTTTTTTTCTTTAATAATAATCACATTAAAAGAGTAAAAAGTAACTAGTGACGGAGAAGAGCCAGGCTCATTTAACTTTTGTGGAGTTTTTTTTTTTTTTTTATCAATGTGGGAAAATGGAAACATGGTGAAGTTTTGAATGTATTTTTCTTCATGTTGAGCCAAGGCCAAAAGTATAACATTTGTTCATGGTTGAATCAAAAGTTTTAAATAACAAGATTTGTTTGATCCATATATACTTACATTTATTGTTTTTACTCGAAACAGTTTGAGTAGAAAAGATCATTAAAACATTAATAATCTTATAGTACGACTATTAATTTCACTGTGCTTATGTGGTATTATTAATCTAACCCATTGTTAACAAAAAAATAGTTTATGGATTAGCAATGCCAAGTAAGCATAGTTAGGAATTGGTGTTATATACGGCATTACTCTTAAACAATATGGGTTTTGTCGTCAGGTGTCAGGAATTTGTGGATAGCATGCAGAGCTCAAATAATAAAATTAATACGAAAAATTATCTTAATTTATTATATTTTTATATATATATATATGATAATACAGTACAAAATAGAAATGAAATATTATAATCAAAGTATTTAACATATTCTAATAAATTATAAAAAAAATAATGTCTCAATAAAATGAACAAACAATAACAAATAATTACTGAGATTGATAAAAAGTCTTTTAACACTTGACAAAATTCCAAAGTCCGAAGACAACTTATAAAAAAAAATGTTAATGACATCTTACCAAATATAGGAAGAAAAAAACTATAATAAAAAATAAGAGTCAATAAATGTTTTCATTCAAACATCCAAGATAAAAATTTATTGGCAAAACTATAAAGAAATACTTTTCCTTAAATCCACAAACACAATCATAATAATAATTGGTAGTAGCAATTAATTAAAGCGTCATCTGCTATGTAAATAGTGGTGGGAATTGATGAAGATTTTTCTTTTTTTTTTTTGTCAGTTCGATCATGAAATTATTGGGTTGTGATCCTATGTGATCGCTATGTTCGAGGGGTTTTTCTTTTTATTTCCCTGGCCCCTCCCTCCGCTAATTTTATCATAGAAGGACAACGATACAAAACGCCTATAAAGATTGTTGCACTTTTTTTTTTTTTTTTTTGGGTTATAAAATATTTATATCCATATAAAGAATATTGCACTTTAAAGCATGCTCCTACCTTTTCAATTATCGCAATAATTTGTGTAAAATAAACCATACAATTTCATATAAAAACACACCTGAGATCAGGGGTGGCTCAACCTTTAGGCCGAATTAGGCGGTCACCTAAACCCAATTTACTAAGGCCAAAAAAAAAAAACTAATGAGGATTTTTTTTATCATAAAGATAAAAAATAAAAACTTAAGCATCTAATTATAGTCAATTTCTCTATTAAGCCTCCAATTAATAAAAATTAATTTCATAAAAAGTATTTAAGACCCTAATTATCGTCAATCATTATCTAATAAGGCCCAAAATTATGATAAAGTTATAATAATAATAATAATAAACTTTTGTCCTACTTGTAATTAACTAATAAGTTATGGTAAAAGTAATTATATGTCCCCAATATTTCAATTAAGGCTCCAAAATTAATATTGATAAAATCATACTAAGATCAACAATGTCACAAATTAAAAAGATTAAATAGATTAACCATATTAATCAATGAAAAGAAAACCTTAGAAAACTTGAATATAAATCCTTAAAACCGAGAAACAATGATTTTTTAAATAAAAATATAACATTTAATTAATATTATTATTTTTAAAAAAAAAATGCCTCATTTAAACTTCCTCGCCTTAGCCCCCCCAAAATGTATCGAGCCGGCCTGCATGAGATCTTGTTTTGAATTGTATAGGGGGAAAAAAGGAGAGATCTTGCTTACTTAATCAAACAAGCAAAGTAATGGATGTGACTAGCAAAATAGAAATGCATGCATACAGTGGAATATGACCTAGAACTTGATCAACATAAGGCATCTTTTTCTTATCTTATTTTAATTAGTTTGACTTTTTTTTTTTTCTTTTTTTCTTTTGGGGTGGTGGGGCGAAAACAAAATCCTAAACTCCTTTATTTCACACTACGAACGCCCATGATGGATGGTTGAAGCCAAACCTTTGTTTTTTAAAGAAAAAGCATAGCTAAGCTATAAAGGCTATCGGTTTTCCAGTTGAAGGAGATGTGAAACCTCTGACGTGGATCCTATAGGACGAAGATTGAATGAGATATGATTGAAACTATTTTCTTTTGAGAAGTATTTGTATGTCTTTTTTTTAATGCTATCTAATATAATTTTATACTACTGTTATATATATTAAAATAATATAATTAAAAATTAGGTATTATTTTTTTTTATAAGTACTGATATAAAAATTATATTTTATTATCATATTATTAAATTATTCAACATTATTAAATAAAATTACTTTTGTTTAAATATTACCTATATGAGATATGACCCTCTTCAAATGCTATAGACCTCACGTCTGGTAAAGGCATGACATACTGATAATCCTGATGGTTTTTTTTTTCTTCCTTTTTTCTTTTTTTTTACCAGATCGATTGGTCTTGATGCCACATCATATAGTTGACTTACTAACCTCAGGATATAGTTGCTTATTGGGTCGTGACAAGATCTATTATCTTTTGGATTAGCCCTTACTAAATTTTTTAAAAAAGCTAAAATGAAAAACAAAAAATCTAATGCCATTGATTCGATATTCACAATTTTTTAAAAAATATATATACAGAAAAAAAAAAAAAAATACACACCCAAACCAACCCAATATATAATTCATTGAGCGAAACCCCTAAATCCTTATGCAAGGGTAACGTGTCGGTATAGCCAAATTCTAATGGTCGAATCAGTAGTATCAAAAGGAAAAATCCAACGACGAAAACCAAATCAATCAATCTCATAAATCGAAACAAGTTGAACCTGTTAGCATACTAAATAAATATCATGCTAAAATATGCAGCGAAAAAGATTCAGAATTATTCCTTATCCTAGTCATATTTGCTCGAGCTAACCAAAGAGCTTCTAAAACAAAACCTTAAAACTAATATAATAAAGATGTATCTTCTGACCTGTGCTTACTAAGGATAATAAATAAACGCTATTTTTTACATCAATCGACTTAAAAATACTAGATATTAAAAATATGATATATTACTAATGAGAATTAGATATATTTTTATCATGTTCTTGTGATTTATGTCGTAAAAAAACTTTGAATTAAAAAATGTATTTTTTTTTACTAAAGAATAAACGTCTATTCAAAAGTGAAGAAAAAACATTTTCAAATGAAAAAAAAAAAATGACTGCTTTGAAAACATGATACATTTTTAATATATAATATTTTTTAAGTCGTTCGATGTAAAAAACGGTTTAAATTTATGTAATTTGAGATTTTACACTTTCAAAGAAATTATAGTGCATATTGATCCGCCTACCGATGCTTTATTGATAAAATACACATGATCTATATTTATAGACTAGGTCAAGGACCCTCAACTAATTATAAACTTTAACTATTCCTCTATCAAAAAATAAATTACAATCAGATCAATTTGTAATTATTACTGACTCAATAATCTTAATTAAAATATTATAGAATAAATTACTGTACACCGTAATCTTTATTAATAAAGATTATAAACTATATATAATGTGGCATATAAGTCATACCGTATAAGGGACTTTTTTACAGAACTGACCAACATTGCTCGGTTTCAATTCAAATGGTTGGTTTGATTGGTTTTTTGAGTTTGGGTGATCCAAACCGAAAACAATCTCTAACCACCAATGCCTTCAATAGTTTTCTCATTTGTCGACTTGAGCACCATCATGGCTCAACCCATAGATCTCTCTCTCTCTCTCTCTCATGTTTCAAAAAAAATCAGATTTCAGAACCTCAACACCCACCACCAGACACCTAAACAATGTGTTTCTTAATCCTAGAATCAATGCCAATCTATAAACCTAGGAAATTAATGGATGTTGGTCGGTTTCCAGCTATTTACTGGTGAGCAAGTATATGCTAGTAATTTGAAATCGGGTCGGTTTTTGGGTGAGCAAGTACATGCTAGTAATTTTTTCCTTTTTTCTTCAAATCTAGTAAATTATTCGTGTTCTGATCATTGTGTATTTCTTTTTTTTTTTCTTTTTTCTTTCTTTCCAACATGCTTGCTATATTGGATGGCTTTTTAAAAATAACACAACCTTACCAGGTGAAAATTGGAGGAGCACGCCTAGCCAAGCCTCAACCTAAATTCACATTTACAAAAAGCCCATCATGAACCCCAACATCATATTTCTCAAACTTATTAGGCTAGCACAACTGCTCGACTTGGATTGTGTAATTAAGACACGTGAAGTCAACCGTCTAGGCACCTTATTCATAAAACAAGATTAGGATTGCTTTTAATACCTAGCAATAACACATAGGAGAGAGAGAGAAAAGAGTACCTTGAATCATGTGCAAGCCACCGGAATTTGCCAAACCCACCCCCAACCCCTTCACCCACTAGAGTTGTTGAAGACTCCCAAAGATTGGCTTGGGTGGCTAAACCAAAGTGATCCAGCCCTTACATTAGTTTGGGGTTGGTGAAACCACTCCTTATAGGCAAAAGGGAGTGACCAAACCACCCATTGTGGCCACATGGGGTCATTCAACTACCCCAAATGGCTGGTTATTAGGATAAATCAAACCATCCTTATGGTGTGCAACACAGTACAAACTACTCATTATCTTTCCTTATTCACTTTTTGATTTGGCCACCAAAGTTAAAATGACAATGTGCCCCTCAAAGTTTCAAAAATAAGAAAATTTGCAGTGGTCGTAGCCACCACATTGGCCATTTGGGGTGGTTTCTCAAAGTTTCAAAAATAAGAAAATTTGAGTTGGTCGTCAGCCACCACATTACCATTTGGGGGTGGCCGAAACCACCCCATAGGGTGTGGGGTGGCCACACCCCCGATTTGCCAAGGGGGTGGCCGAACCACCCCCCATCTGGCCGGAATGGGGGCCAAACACCACCCCAACTTTGGAGGGTGTTCGGCAACCCCCAGGGCCCAAATGGGGGGTGGTCGGCCACCCCCAAATGTCGTAGCCACCCCATTTTTAAAAATAAAAAAAAAAAAAAAAAAAAGTTTGATCAGGAATATTTTGACATTTTCACCCCCTAAAACTCCCACATGTCGTGTACATATCTAAATTCGTTAAAGATGACGGAAAAAAGTGACGGAGTATAGCGATATTGAGAATTTTTTGAAACTTTGAGGGTAACATTGTCACTTTTAAACTTCAGTGGCCGAATTGCAAAAGTGACATATACTTTGAAGGGATAAACTGTATTAACCCTTTTAAATAAATGGCCCATATTAGATCTAGTTGTACCTCGCGCCGCTCTATCTCTCCTATTACACTTGCATTTTGCGTTGTTCATTTAAAATGAACAGCTTCAATGACAAAGGTTTCCTATGAAATGAGACATGGAACAGAGTCACTACGAACGAGTTCTCAGAGTTACAAAAGCAACTTCGAGCTCATATTAGTTAGGGTTGAGAATGAGAATTGAACTCTAGAGAATCTAATCTCTTGTTGTTCCTAAATAACTCAGCGATAGCTGATGATCGGTTCAAATTCCACTTGGAAAGATTGATTCATTACGATTCTTTTTGGAATGAAAGGGTATTGCACGGATCTCATCAATATCATAAAACACATCCGTGTAGCTCTTAACCAAGGAGCCCTTAAAACCCAAGAGAAGAAGGAAAAAAGTGACAAGTTCTTTTATTACTTCATTACAAGAACTAAGAAAATGCTACTTATGGCCTACTTGAAGAGGAATGGGAGCCCATTTACACTAACCTCCACAATCCAGTACCCATGCCAAGATCACATTATTCACATGAATGACTATAAGAGAAACTAACTAAATTGTTCGAGTATAATTCTTCCACCCTGCCCATGTATTTCTCATCAAACTAACAGTCGTTTTCTCTCTCAAAGAAACTTGGTCTTGGATGGCAGGTCAATGGCAGATGGAGTTTTCAGTCCAACACTATTCTATTGTTTAATGACTTTGTACTCTCTTCTCCTTCTCTCTCTCTCTCGCGCCTTGTTAATAGCTCTTACTCGATAATTATCATGAAGGCAATCATCTATCCAACAAAATCATCACCGAAGATTTATTCTTTCAGACATTCGTTATAATATCCGAGTAATCCTGTCACCTTCCAATCTCTGCACCAGTGGCACCAGCAGCAACTCGTAGAATGTCTTCAATCAAAGCAACGTTGCCATGATTGTCTACAATGCGCACCACTCTCTGTGCCCCTCCCCTCAAGCAGACTCGCCGACGCTTGTGCCGGTACTCCCCTTATGTAAGTTGCATGCCAGAGGGTTTAACCGGGTTCTTCCTCTCCACCCTTTGCACACAAGTGAAACCGCACTAAGACTGCACACTCTCATCACCATCTACAAAATACACTCCATTTTTCAAGCATCTGCGGCGTCTTCCATCTGCTGAGCTGCAATCCGGAAAGGAATGTTCTTGCACTTGTCAGAAGGGCGCCAACTTGTACACATATGCTCTTTCAGTGGGGATTCCAACACCATATATAAATATATCTCCATATCAGGAGCATGCAGGAAGCCTGAAGCAGACATACAAAAATTATGCCATCAAGTTTTTTGAAACCAGAAACAAGGTAATATTAAACGAAGGATGGAAGCAAGGGAAGAATCTTCGCTGGCAACATAAGTTTCTAGTGCGAGCTGTAGTTTTACCAAGTTTTGCAGCTCTGCTTGATTGAAAAATAATAAATAAATTACAAATGCATATTACTATATTCAACATCATTGTAATCAATTGGGAAAGAGATATGCTGCATGCACTCCCAAGTGGCACACTCCCTAACGGGTAACAAAAATCATATTAAATTTCGGATGGATCACCATTTGATTTTGGATTCAATGATGATTTTTCACGGTCACGAAAAATTACGCCTTGTTTGATAATCCTCTTTGAAGGAAGCTTTTTATTGTTTTAATAAAAAAGTAAAAGTATTAACAAACAACTTCAAATGTAAAGCATTCATAAAATACTCAAATTACTTCACCTTTACGTTACAGTAGAGACATTTTTCCAATCAAAAAGCAAAAAAACCCTCTAAAAAGTGTTATCAAACGAACCCTAAGAAAAGCCTAAAATAAATGATAAAGAAGTCACTTATAAAGAAGAAGAGAGATTTACAGAGAGAGAGAGAAAATACGTCAAGAATGTGAAAAATTATTACCCATTACAAATGCTATAAATAAATATGAAACTATGTGTCTATTTAGGATATTTATGAGTAGTTCATCAAATTCAATTACATAGCCAAGGATGGTTATGTTATGTGTGTTCAGTACAAAAAGTCATACATTACTCAAAAAAATTCTGAACAAACTTTTTCAGAACCCTTTTTTTCCGGGCTTTTC
Source organism: Betula pendula (assembly GCA_900184695.1). Classification (NCBI taxonomy): domain Eukaryota; kingdom Viridiplantae; phylum Streptophyta; class Magnoliopsida; order Fagales; family Betulaceae; genus Betula; species Betula pendula. Next base: position 10,598 of record FXXK01002637.1, read on the forward strand.
AGAATCTGTATTTAAAGGATGTTCATACTCACTTGGTCTCCAATGATTGGACAGTACTTGTAATGGAATACTATTAGGATCATCAAGATTCTCTGAGATCCCATGAGAGAAGTGATTCTCAGCCACGTCGCATCATTTTTGGAGCCACAGAGCGGAGTAGATCAAAAAGAGTTCTAGCTGTGAAAGCCTTGTTTCTGAAATTTTTTTGGATGCTTTCCCTGCTTATCTCATCATATTCAGTCCACACCTCTCCACATGATGAGTTGAAAATAGTGGGAGCATCTGTGTGCAAAACTCCTGTTAATCATGAACCTTGTATATCATCTATATTCTAACAAAGTAGCATTTGTTTGAAGACACGATGCAAATGGGAGTTGCATAGGAAATGGGGTCTGCATAATAATATTTTATGTTCCTAAGAAGTTTTTTGGTTCTTGGTCGGTAGTAGGCTTCTGATTTGAGTTTGCACGCTGCTTGCTGTTGCTGTTGCTGTTGCTGTTGCTGTTGCTTTCTCTAGGAGTGATGAGAGATTTCATTTGTATTCGTTTTGTTTAAAGCTTCTTTTGAGGTTCGGTGTGATTAGGTCTGGTGTATCAGCTTGCTGATTGTGTTTTGAGTACAAATTTACTGCGTGTGTCGTGGAAGTTTGTTCTTAGTAAAGAATCTTTTATCATCGAAAAAAGAAAAAGTAAAGCAAGAAGATCACAATATTTTTACAAGGATAAAAGATCCACCAGCACTGGTATTAAGTTCGCAATTAATAGCCACCATGACATAAAAATAAAAAGACATTGATCTAAGAACTTTTCAATTCTATAAATTAATTTAGGAACAGTGTATTTCTCTTTTCATTTGCTTTTGGTAAAATGAAACTTTTTGCGTCTGTTGTGTTCTCCGAAACAACTTAAGGAAGCATGCATATAGCCATTTGAAATGTAATAAAATGACATCATGCCCTCCTTTCCTTCAAACTAAAATTTCAGAGGGAAAAATGTTCCCTAATTTAATGGGTGAAGAATGAGAGTATTTTCAGCTGAATTCAGAAAATGCCACTGCTAAATCAGATACAGGTATTTATGAAATTCAGATATATATAAGAAAGAGTCTTTAAATGAAATAGAACATTATGCTTGAGAAAGTAAATCTGGAAAGAAAAATTTAAAAACCACCCAGGACTATCACACTCAAAATAGATTAAGGTTGGCCCCAAGATGTCTTTAACAGCAAGGCAGAATGACTTTATTTTAATAATAGGATTGGATACTTCAAAACTTTTTACCACAATCTTATTTAAGAATAGGATTGGGTGAAAGAATACTTATGTCTGTTATAGTTTCTAATGCATGATTAGCAGAAGAAACTGACTGTTTAAATGCTACCAAACATACATTCTATGCATTACATTCTTAGTAATCAGATAATGACAGGGATCAGTTCATGAAGTCCAACTACCAGTAAAATAGTGGAAGAGTCTCCGAATAACAAAATATGCACCAAGGAAAGTGAATAGTAAGTATTAACATAAGCGACCTACATGCATATCAAGAAGTGTTCTTGTGAAGAGCACATTTTTGTCTGTTGATTGGCACAACGAAAATTCTACAAAATCTAGACGGGGCTGGTAGGTGAGTTAGCCACGTACGGAAAGAAATGAGCTTGGTATGTGTTAGAATATTAATTTAAACGATTAATCTTTTTGGGAGAAATGGTAATTTAAAAGTATTGTTTAAAGTCTAATGAAAAATGTGCACATTTATCTCTTATGAACGAGGAGAACATAATGGCCTTCAGACAGGGGGACTAAGACCCAAGTCTTTCATGCAAATAGTCAGTGCTAAATGGTTGAAATACAAGATAGGTTGCTATATCAAACTTTTCGTCATTATGTCATCACCTTACCAGCTTTAGCTATATTGGTAGTGTACTCTTGTGTCAAAGTTAATTCAACACAAAAAATAATAATAATTAAATTAAATTTTTTTTAAAAAAAAAAAAAAGAGAGAATTAGTACCTTTGAATCATGAGTAGGTACTGTGAAGAAGGTAATTGTGATGCTGCCCTTTCCAAAAGAAATCATTCTTCCATACTTCACAGGATCTTTCACTTGAAAATTCTCTCCTTCCATTGCTGTTGTTCAAAGGCTGTCCTTTTTTGACAAAAGCACAACCATTTCCTTCTTCAGGAGACCAATCCCAAGTTACCCCAGAGTGGTGTCCCCCTTTAG